>PVIY010011875.1:26334-63962 GCA_004026745.1 Myrmecophaga tridactyla
CGTTCTCTCATTTAAGCACCAGCCAATTAAGTCAAACATCACTCATTGCAGCAGACACGCCTCCTAGCTGACTGCAGATGTAATTAGTAACAAATGAGGTTCACATACCATTGGCTTATGTCCGCAGCAACAAGACTAGGTATGCTCACCTGGCCAAGCTGACAACTGAATCTAACATACCTACTTTTATATTTATTTGATTTTTAGTATTATATCATTTTGAGTCCCTTCTTATTTATTTCTATGTATAGATTTTTAATATTTTCTTTGTGGTTAACATGGGGCTACAATTTAACATCTTAAATCTATAATAATCACACTTGTTTTGATATCACCTTCACTTCAATAGCTTACACATACACAGTTCCCATAACCCTCTGTGCCTCCTCCTTTTTGATGCACTTGTTACAAATTATACCGTTATACAGTGTATACCCAAAATTATATATTTGTCATTTCTTTTTATATATTTGCATTTTAGGGCCTATAAGAAGTAAAAAGTGGAGTTACATACAAAAAGTACAATATGATAGTACTGGCACTTATAATTACTCATGTAATTACCTTTACCACAGGTCTTAATTTCTTTATGCCACTTTGATTCACTTCCTAGTGTCCTTTCTTTTTGCTCTGAAGAACTCCCTTTAACATTGCTTGCAGGGCAGGTCTAGTATTGTTGATGTCCATCAGCTTTTGTTTATCTAGATTTGTTGTTTATCTCCCCTTATTTTTATAAGACTTTTAAAGTCTTCATGGTTTCTGAGGAGAAATCAGCTCTTACATCTTATCAGTATTCCCTTGCACATAGCTCAGTGTTCTTCTCTTATAGCATTCAGAACTCACCTTCTTATCTTTGACATCAGAAAGTTTGATTACTATGTGTCTGGGCATGGTTCTCTTTGATTTTATTGTTTGGGGGTTATCTGGCTCCTTGAGTGTGTATATTCATGTTTTTCTTTAAATCTGCCATTATGTTTCTGAATATTCTTTCAGACCTATCTTCCTTTTTTCTCCTTCTGGGACATCCATAATGCACACATTGTGTCACAGGTCTCTTAGGCTCTGTTTGATTTTTATTGTTCTTTCTTTCAGCTCCCTGCCTGTATCATTGCCACTCTTTTGTTTTCAAGTTACTGATTCTTTCTTCTGCCCTCTCTGGACTGAAAACACTCCTGGGAATTTTTCACTTCAGTTATTGGGATCTTCAACTCTAGCATTTCTGTTTCATAGCTTTTTAAAATTTCTATCTCTTTACTGAGATTATCATATTGTTCATTCTTTCTCTTCATATCCTTTAGTTCTTTCTCTCTGTTTAACTTTATCTCCTTAGGCATACTGAGGATCATTTTTTAATGTCCTGTTCAGGAAGTCCAATGTCTTCCACTCTGTGTGGATGGTTTCTGGATTTTTATCTTGTTCCTTTGGAAGGACCATAATTCCCTGTTTCTTTCTCTTGTAATGTTTTGTTGCACACTTTACATTTTAATATTTTAAAGTGTTAACTCTCAGATTTAATCCACAAACTGTGTATTCCTTAAGTTTGTATCAAGCTGGAGATATGGCAAGGTTTCCTCACATTCCAGGAGCTAACAAAAGCAAAGAAACCAAAGCAAACTCACCTTTCACAGTCTTTTCAAATTGGCTCTGCTTTGGCTGGTGGTCTTCTTCAGAGTTTAGCCCTCCTAGCAAAAGGATCATCCCATGATAAGAGTTGGTGGAATAAGATAGGTCGAGTTCACAGCTGCTCCAAGGAACAGCTAGAGAAGTGACAGAAAAATGACTGGGAGAGCGATTCCAGAGTGACCTGGGAGGGTCTTCTACACCACATAGGGAGACCTTGATTGAAAAAGCAGAAGAAGTGAGACACCAAGAACTGGAGACCATCCAGCTAATGCAGATAGCCCAACATGCCCCTTTCCAAATGGAGGCCTGGAACCCTCAGGAGTGCACGGAAAGGGAGATGGGGATTAGGAAGTCAAACTCCATTCCTTAAAAGTGCTACCATCATTCATACCGCCCCCACCACAAGACATACAACTCCCTCCCCACCCTACACACTTGAATGTCATCATCCACCTGCACCACACTCCAAGCACCCCTGCCCCTGTGGATCCCCACCCCGCAGCCCCACACCACACATGCATGCTAGCCTGTCCCATTCCAACCCACTTCTGCGCAAGCTCACAGTCTCGCCCTGCCTCTCCCGAGACCCGCGCACCCACGTCCAGCTCCTAGACCCCACCTTCCTCTCCCTTCCCCTTGTAGGTGTCACCTGCACCATCCGGACTACAGCACTCATCTTCATACCTGGGCCATACCCACACCCAGCCCATACAGTAGCTTAACCCCACCCAGCTTCCCCTGAAGCTCTGGGCACATGCACATCAGCATCCGGCCCCCTAGACATAAACATGCGCACTTGCTCACTCATGCTACATGCCCTCAGCTCTGCGCAACCCTGACCTGCAGATACAGGCCACACCCACACCCAGCCCATGTAGGTACAATCCAGCCCCACTGCCCCTGAGTGCTGCATATGCACACCAGGACCCTGCCACCCAGACCCATGTACACCAGGACACCACCCCCCAGACCCAAACGTGCGCAAAGCCACATCCTCCCCACTGGCTGCCCATGTATCCGTGCACTGAACTCTTGACCCCTGCCCTGCACACATGCACACCCGTGCCCCAGCTCTCCAGATGAGAGCATCTGGAAGGTGCTCTCATGTGCATCTATGCTACCACCATGGACGTGCATACACCTCTACCCCCACCCCGCACCTGCACACCCGCACCAGACATCACCCACCCCGACACATGTTCTGCAACCTCTATGATCTGTGTCCTACTCCTACACACTTGCACATTTGCATCCCAGCCCCTCTGAACCCTTCTCCCTACACAAGGACACACCCATGCCCTGCCCTCCCTGTGCTCTGATATCTGTGCCCTATAACCCACACCCTGACACCCATGATTCACAAGCTCCCTGTGCCCACCTTCACCCTGCTGACGTTCCATCCCAGGACATCTACTCAGCACTCCAGTCCATCCCTCCATGCCCTACCTCTCTGTCCCCCATGCAGCACACAGATCCTGCACTCCAAGGCCTGCCTGAGCTGAACCTTGTCCCCATGGGTGCTGCACCACACCTCCACAACCCCATGACATGCACTCCATGTTCACAGGCACCAGTGTAGCATCCCTGACCCATCCCTATATGTGCATTGCACCCATCATCACACTGTCCCACAACACAAAGCTTTAGATAACTGAAGGAAATCAACTTCCAAAGTAACCCTGCTAAGATATTTACATGCCATGAAGACAACAGAAGAACCCTAACCATATGAAGATGCAGACACATATAGCCCAGTTGAATGACTGAATTAAAACACTAGAGGAGACACAGTCTTTGGAACAACTAACAAAAGATATTCATCTAACTCTATGAAATGAAATCACTGGATAATTAATGGCATAAAGAAGATCAAGAAGACACTAGAAGAGCATAAAGAGGAATTTGAAACAATAAATTAAAAATACCAAATATCACTGAGATTAAAGATGCTGTAGACAAAATAAAAAATATATTAGAGACACACAACAGCAGATTTGAAAAGGCAGAAGAAAGAATAAGTGAACTAGAAGACAGGACAACTGATGTCAAACACACAAAAGAGAAAATGACCAAAAAGTTGGAAAAATTTGAATTAGATGTCAGGGAAATGATGCCCTCCCCCCTACATGGGACATGAAATCTGGGTTGAAAGTCTCCCTGGCAGCATGAGAGATGACTCCCAGGGATAAGTTCAGCCCTGACACTGTAGGATCAACAATTTCATCCTGACTAAAAGGGGGAAAAGAAGTGTAACTAATAAAGTATCAGTGGCAGAGAGAGTTCAAATAAAGTTAAGAGGCTACTCTGGAGATTGCTCTTATGCAAGCTTCAGTTAGACATTGCTACCTGTCATAACTTGCCAAACCCCAATCAAAACCATCCCATCCTAAAGAAAACTTAGGGCAATATATAAAATTCTACAAAGGTTCCATTCGCTAAGGTAACTTTCAAGAAACCTACAACCTCCAGATGGGTCCCTGGACCAGATAAGTCCTGAAACCTAGAGGGTCCAGCTTTTCCAGAACATCAGCTAGTTCCATCCCCTTATCCCATATTATTGACAGCCCCTTACAACATGTAAAACTTAGAATGGGTATAGCCATCTGGAGACAGATGAAAATGAGAATACAACATATCAGAACTTAGGGGATGTGTCAAAGGCAGTGCACAAAGGGAAATTTATTGCCTAGTTGCCTATATTAATAAAGAAGAAAGAAAAAAATTGAGAACTTAACTGCTTATCTGGAGGAACTTGAGAAATAACAGCAAAGTAACCCCAAAGCAAATAGAAGAAGAGAAATAAAAATCTTAAAGCAGACTTAAATGAATGGAAGAACAAAAGAACAATAGAAAGAATCAACAAAACCAAAAGTTGGTTCTTTCAGCAAATCAGTAAAACTGATGGGCCACTAGCAAGGCTAACAAAGGAAAAAAAGAGAGTGAATGCAAATTAACAAAACCAAAAACAAGAGGGGAGTTGTTACCACAGTCCCTGAAGAAATAAAAAAAAATCATAAGAGGATACTATGTATAACTATATGCCCACAAACTTAGATAAAATGGACAAAATCCTGGAAACACGCAAACAAGCTACACTGACTCAAGAAGAAATAGAAGGCCTCAACAAATCAATCACAAGTAAAAAGATTCAATCAGTCATCAAAAATCCTCCTACAAAGAAAAGCCCAGAGACAGATGGCTTCAAGGGGGAATTTTATCAAACATTCCACAAAGAACTAACACCAATTCTTTTCAAACTTTTCCAAAAAATTGAAGAAAAGTGAAAACTACCTAACTCATTTTATGAAGTAAACATCACTTTCATACTAAAGCTGGGTAAAGATGGTACAAGAAAGGAAAAATACAGACCAATCTCCCTAATGAATATAGATACAAAAATTCTCAACAAAATATTAGCAAAACAAATACAACAGCACATTAAAAGAATTACACCATGAACAAGTGGTGGTTATACCAGAAATGCAAGGATTGTCCAACAGAAGAAAATCAGTTATTGTAACACAGTACATCAATATATTGAAAGGGAAAAAATCATATGATCATCTCAGTTGATGCTGAAAAAGCATTGGACAAAATCCCAACATCCTTTTCTGATAATAACACTTCAAAATTTGTGAATCAAAGGCAACTTCCTCAATATGATCAAAGGCATATATGAAAAACCCATAGCCAGCATCATACTCAGTTGTGAGAAACTGAAAGCTTTCCCCCTAAGAGAGGAAACGAGACAAGGGTGCCTTCTCTCACCACTATCATTGAACACTGTACTAGAAGTTCTAGCTAGAGCAACAAATAAGAAAAAGAAATAAGAGGCATCCAAATTGGAAAGGAAGAAGTAAAACTTTCATTATTTGCAGATCACATGATACTATACTTGGCAAATCCAGAGAAATATACAACAAAGTTACTTGAGCTAATAAGTTCAGCAAGGTGATGAGATATAAAATTTAATGTGCAAAAATCAGTAGTATTTCTATACACAAACAATGACCTAACCGAGGAGACAATTAAGGAAAAATTCTATTCAAAACAGCAACTGCAATAATCAATATCCAGGGGTAAACATGACTAGGGATGTAAAGGACTTGTACACAGAAAACTACGTAACACTGCTAAAAGAAATCAAAGGAGATCTAAATAGGTAGAAAGACAAACCATGCTCATAGATAGGAAGGTTAGATGTAGTTAAGATGGCAATTTTACCAAAATTGATCTACAGAGTCAACGCAGTACCAACCAAAATTCCAATAACCTACTTTGAAGACTTTTATTACCAAATTCGTCTGGAAGGGAAAGAGACCCTGAATAGCTGAAAGCATCCTAAAAAAGAAGAGCGAAGTGGAAGGATTAACACTTCCTGATTTTAAAACTTATTATAAAGCCACAGTGGTCAAAACAGCATGGTGCTGGCACAAAGATAGAATGACCAATGTAATCAAAGTGAGAGTGCAGAAATAGACCACCAAATCTATGGTCAACTGATTTTTGACAAGTCCCCTAAGTTCACTGAACTGGGGCAAAATAGTCTTCTCAATAAATGGGCATGGGAGAACTGGATATCAATAGTCAAAGGAATGAAATAGGACCCTTACCTTACACCCTATAAAAAAACTAACTCATACTTCTGGAGAGCCTCTTTTGTTGCTCAGATGTGGCTTCACTCTGTCTAAGCCCAACTCTGCAAGTGAAATCATTGCCCTCTCCCCTACATGGGTTGAAAGTCTCCCTGGCAGTGTGGGAGATGACTCCCGGGGATGAGTCTGGTCCTGGCACAGTGGGATCAACAATTACATCCTGACTAAAATGGGGCAAAGAAGTGTAACTAATAAAATAACAGTGGCAGAGAGAGAGTTCAAATAGAATCAAGAGGCTACTCTAGAGGCCACTCTTGTGCAAGCTTCAGTTAGACATTGCTACCTGTCATAACTTGTCAAACCCCAACCAAAACCATCCCAGCCCATCCTAAAGAAAACTTAGGGCAATATATAAGATTCTACAAAGGTTCCATTCACTAAGGTAAATTTCAAGAAACCTACAACCTCCAGATGGGTCCCTGGACCAGATAAGTCCTGAAACCTAGAGGGCCCAGCTTTTCCAGAACATCAGCTAGTTCCATCCCCCTATTCCATATTATTGACAGCCCCTTACAACATGTAAAAGTTAGAATGGGTGTAGCCCAAATACCCCTAAGGAGTGAGAAAAAAAAAATCAAAGTTGATGGTGGAGTTATACAGCGAAGGTAGGGTTTAACAAATGAATATGATTGCTGAATCATTATTTTGATATTTCCTTTAGTCTCCAGTACCTTACTGCAGCTAGAATTAGAAACCTAAAATTGGGGAATTTTAACCCATATCAAAGTCTAAAATCTGTTCTATAATTAATTGTTGAGCTGTCCTTTGAAATTTATTGTTTTGTATATATGTTATTTTTCACAAAAAAGAAAAAAGCTGATTGTGATAATAAAAAAATATTTATTCCTTCTAGCTTCCAATGTTCTGGAGCAGCTGGAAGGAGAAATCTGAGATGATGATGTGGTAGCCCATCACAAACTCTGGGATCTGTCCTGTAACTACTTGTTGAAGATCTACCCTGTAACTACTTATTGAAAACTATTGCTTTTTCATTTCTTCGCTTTGTATATATGTCATGTTACAAAATTTTAAAAGTTAAAAATAATGAAAATTCAAAAAACACACAAATCAACAGAGATTCTGATTCAGGAGCTCTGGGATGGGTCCCAGGCATCTTACTGGTTTTCATTGATTTTTGGATAATTTTCACAAGTGAATCTGATGTACACCCAAATTTGTAAACAGCTATGTTTTAGTTTGCTAAAGCAGAAAAAATGCAATATACTAAAAATAGGTTGGGTTTTACAATGGGGATTTATTAAATTACAAGTTTACATTCTGAGGCCATGAAAATGTCCAAATCAAAGCATCAATAAGTGAAGCATTCTTCCTGAAGACCAGCTACCAGTGATCCTTAAGGTGCATGGCAATGTTTGATGGTCTCTCCCTTCTCTCCTGAGTTTCATTGCTTCAAGCTTCTGTCTTCAGTGGCTTCCTCTTTGTTTCTATGGTTTCTTTCTGCTTCTGTGCTTTTCTCTCTCAGCTTCTCTGTGCATATCTGTCAATTTCATCTCTTATATAGGACTCCAGCAAGAAGATTAAGACCCACCTGGGTAGACTGCAATACTAGTGGTCTATAAGAGGGAGGGGTAATGGGTATGGGATGTCTGGGGTTTTCTTTTATATTTTTATTTTTTTTATTGAGTAATGCAGTATTCTGAACATGGTCCTGGTGACGAATACACAACTATGTGATGATAGTTGTGAACGATTGATTGCATGTTTTGGATGAATTATATGATGTGTGAATACATCTCCACAAAATTAGGTTTAAAAAGACTCACCTGGGGCATGCCCCAATTGAAATAACCTAATTAAAATGTTCCACCCACAATAGGTCTAAACCCACAGGAGTGAAACATGATCTTTTCTGTATCCATAAACCTCCAAACCATCAGCAGCTATAAATGATAAAAATTCCAATTCCTTAATATTGGCACACAGGCCCACCAGACCCTGGCCTGCTTCTTTGGGTATTTTTCCTGCCATTCTGAACCTTAAATTTTATGCTTCAGCAATTCCACATTACTTACATATCTCCATATACCATGCCTTACTCAGACTGTCTATAAGGGCCAGCCTTCCTCCAAGACTCAGCTCTGGTATCACCTTCACAGGAAAGCTTTTCCTGACCTCTAACCCCTTCCCTCTGGACTTAATTTTATTAGACTTCTTACCACAGTGCATGGAAATGGCTATGTTTAGGGGTCTTCTCTCTTCAGACTAGGGACCAAGTCTTACTCAACTTTGTAGTCCCAGCGCTTAGCATAGCACTGTACACATTGTAGGTGGCAATAAATGTTTGTTAAACTAGTCTGTTTAAATTACCTGCATAGCTACATAAGCACCATGAGGATAATGATTTTTATCTGTTCTGTTCACTGCTGAAGCCCATGGCTCTTGGTAATTGCCCTTCATACTATAGGTGTTAAATATATATTTACTGAAAGATTGAATAAATGCATGAATGAATAAATGGAATTTGGGGAAAACATCACAAAGACAGTGCTATAAAGCTTATTTGAAAGGTGTTTGAGGATGGGAGACAACTATCCAGACAGAGGGGAAAGTATCAATATAAAAGCTTGAAAAACTGAAAACCCCAGCAGTTTTAGGAAGCAGGGAGAAATGCAGAAGAGGGACTGAAGCATCAAATGTATGAAATCAGAGAATTAAGAGAACATTGCAGAGAACAAATAGAATACTAAAGAAGTAGATTGGAGCCAGATCATAAATGTCAGGTCAAGAAGGTTGGATTTAATCATGTATGCAACTAGGAACCAGTAAAGATACGTAAACCAGAGAACAAGGTGATCAGATTTGCATTTCTTATCATAATAATAATAGCTGCTATTTTCCAACTATTTATAATATGTCTGGCTCAGTGCTATCTGCTCCATGTGTACCATCACAAGGTGTTGAATTCTATGAGGTATATGCTATGTACATTCCCCATTTTATAAGGAAATGGAGAGGTAAAGTAACTTACCTTACAACACACAACCAATAAGCAGTACAGCTGGAATTCAGTGCCAATTATGCTGCTGATTGTTCTAGGATGGAGATAACAATATGGGCTGAAGTGATCAGGACCTGCTTTGTGCAGGAAAACCTCAAAGAATAAACACCAGTTGGAAAGGAAAAGCTTGGGGGTAGAAATTAACTCAGGTACAAGATGCCAGAGAATGTAAAATGCACAACAAATGAACTCCACAGAAGGTAGCTTCTGCTTATTTCTGGGGGAAAGGAATACTTTCCTTCCTTTGACAACTTTTAGTATGACACTGAAAGCCAGAAGAATAATGGCAAGCACAGGGCCCCAAACTTAAGAGTATGTCTACAACTACTTACATTGGGAAAAGCAGTAAGACCTAGAGGTTTTTGAGGTCTTTGAGAATAGTGAGTGCCTGTGTCCTCTTTGTCTCTTCAGCACTTAGAACTGTGGTCCATTAAATGTAAGCTGAAATCAAAATGAACTGGAATTAAAGAGGTAATAGAATTATTCCAGAGATTACACTAGTCTTTATCCCTACTCTCTGAGAATAATATAGAGAAATTGAAAAGAAGTGCCTCCATTTTTTTAAAGAAGGATTGAGGAGGTATGAGAAAGACTGTTGTCATCATATTCCTCCAGAGGATGACATTTTATTGCTTTATCTGCACCAAACTTAGTTCCCAATTAAGAGTAGTCCTTCTATCTTCTAAACATTTGAGAGTAAGTTGTATGCATCATGCTCCTTGAACACTAACACTTCCATGTATTTTTTTCTAAGAACAAGGACATTCACCTATGTAAATCTAAAGTTATTTAAAAATAAAAAGTTTATTTAAAAAAGAACAGTCCATGTGATAAAATAAAACTACAGAACAGAGTTTCACAGGCATCCTTTGATTGTTGGTTTGATCCAAGATAACTGACAGTGCCTTTTTCTTAAGAAGGACATAAGTTTTGTTTAAGAGAATGAGCTTTGGAGTCAAACCATTCTGGGTTTGAATAAATTATGGTGTGCTGGCTTGAAAGGGTTACATACCCTAAAAAAGCCATGTTTTCATCCTAATCAATATTGTGCATCTTTTAATTCTTATCCAGCACTGTAGGTTGGAGACTTGATTAGATTATCTCCGTGGAGATGTGACTCACCCAATTGTGAGTATTAATTAAAGGGAAATGTGACTCCACCCATTCCAGGTGGGTCTTGATTAGTTTACTGGAATCTTTTAATAGCAGTAACATTTTGGAGAGAGTTCCTTTTTAGAGCCATGAGAACCACAAGAGCCCATGCAGCCAGAGACCTTAAGAGACTCCCCTTGGGGGGAGCTTCATGAAGCAAGAAACTGGGAGAGAAAGCTAGCAGACACTGCCACGTTTGCCATGTGCCTTCCCAGTTGAGAGAGAAATCCTGAATGTCATCAGCATTCTTGAACCAAGGTATATTTCCCTGGATACCTTAGAATGGACATTTCTATAGCCTTGCTTTAGTCAGGACATTTCCACAGGCCTTAGATCTGTGAACTTGCAACTTAATAAAGTTCCCCCTTTAAAAGCCCTTCTGTTTCTGGTATATCACATTCCGGCAGCCAGCAAACTACATGGTTTGACCACTTACTAGACAAGAGACCTTGCACAAGTCACTCAATCTCTCTGGGCCTCAGTTTCCTCATCCATACAATGGGAATAATATGACTTATACCTCATAGTGATTGTAAATATTGAGATAAATGCATGCAAACAGTTGGCACATAGCAACACAATAAAAAACAAATAGTATTTTGTTTTATATTTCCATATTCCCAATTATTATATTGACAATGCCATAGAAGAAGCTTAATAAATTCTTGTTGGTTGGTTAAAAGATTAGCATTAATAAATTTTTATGTCTTTTTTATCTGTCAGCCTTTACAATTGAAAATTTTAATAAGATAGAGCTAGCAACACAAATGGGCCACTATATCTAACATTTGTGTATTAAGATAATTGGACATTTCCTTCAGTGTGCTATATTTCCTCTTACTCTGTATGAGAACATGGGCTTTTCACTTTAATGTAGTAATAAAAAATTACAGAGTAGACTCTCTCAAAATACATTGAAATTCATTAGTGTCTTTTAGTGAATAAAAATACATTTGGAGCACAGACACTTAGTGAGAAAGCAAACAGAAAGGCACTCTGCAATTTTCTGATATTTCTTCTGGGTCTTAAAAGCTCTTTGTATCCCATTGGTTTCAATCACTGCACAGTAATTGGTAGTTCAGAGTCTCAGATTCTAAACATAATCTCTCCAGATGATCAAAACTGTATTTCAAAAATAGCATGCCCAAGTAAAAGTGAGGCTCAAATAGTTCATTGTAGAACAGACTTACTTACAGCAGCACTGTAGACATTTTTGGGTCTGATCATTCGTTGTTGTGGAGGGCTGTCTAGACATTATACAACGGTTTGCAGAGTCTCCAGCCTATACCCACTTGATGTCATTAGCACTTTCCTAGTTGTGACAATCAAAAATATCTCTAGATATGGCTGAATGTTTCCTGGGGGTCAAAATAGTCCCCACTAGAGGAGTTATACTCTAGAACTCATATCTAAAATGAAACTTGATGAAAATAAAAAATCAGTATCTCCTATCGAGATCCATAAGTATCCATGTGTACCAGCCATGTGCACCCAATCAAATTGAGGCGCTATAGCATAATACTTGGACATGCATAAACTTATTTTCTTTTCTTAACTAATTTAACCAACTGTAAGATTTTGGGCAAGTCACCCAAACTTAAGTGAAATTCATTTACCTTTATCTATAAAAATATGAGGTTTCAATTTGCATTGCTCTGATAACCAATGTTGCTGGACATCCTTTCATATTCTCATTCACTATTTGTATATCCTATTTAAAGAAAAATCTATTCAAGTCTTTAGACCATTTGTAAATTGAATTATTTGGGTTTTACTGTTCAGTTGTAGAAGTTTTTAAAATATATTCAGGATATTAAACCCTTATCAGATATTTAATTTGCAGTTATTTCCTCCCACACTGTATATTGTGTTTTCAAATTCTTGATAGTGCCCTTTGGTGTACAAAAGCTTTAAATTTTGACAAAGTCCATTTTATCTGTTTTTTTTTCTTTTGCTTATGCTTTTGGTGACATACCTAAGTAATCATTATCAAATCTAAGGTTATGAAGGTTCCCCCACATTTTCTTCTAAAGAATTGAAAACAGGAACTTGAACAGATAGTTATGCACCAATATTTATAGCAGCATTAGTGCCAATAGTCAAAAGGTAGAAGCAACCCATGTGTCCTAGCACAGTATCTGGCACAGTGTATGAATTATGCAAATATATGTTTACCTGTTAAAAAGTAATCTTGGACTGAGTTGCATTTTTATAATTATAAGAAAATTAAAGACATTCATCTGGAAGCAGATGGTGTATAGAGAAGGTTAGAAGAGGAAAGGCTAGAGTCCAGCAACCAAATAAGAGGTTATTGAAATAATCAGACAAAAGGAGTTAAAAACCTAGACTAAAATTGTAGGAATAGATAAAGGAGTGGTCAGAAAGAAGTTTCCTAGGAAGAATAAATAGGGAAGATGTGGTTAATTAGTTATAAAACATAGAAAGGTGTTGGGGATTTAATCATTTCCCCCACAAAAGGCATGTTCAAGTCCCAAACCCTGGTCATGTGAGGGTATACCCATTTGTAAATAGGACCTTTGAAGACTTTACTATAGTGTGCCCACACTGAATGAGGGTGGGCCTTAATCCAGTATGGCTGAAGTCCTTATGTACAAAGGAAATTGGATAAGAAAAAAGCCACAGGAAACAGCCAGAAGCCAAAAGTCACTGGAACCCAAAGGAGAAAGAAGACACCTCCATGTGCATTGTCATGTTACTGAACCCCAAAGCCAGGAACCCCAAAGATTGCTGGTCAGCCTGAAGTGACTAACCCCAGGAAGAAGCAAGCTTTCCAGTCTCTGAAACAGTGGGCCAATAAATTCTTGTTTTTAAGCCAACCCAATATAGGGTATTTGTTTTAGCAGCTGAGAAACTTACACAAAGAGCTATGTTAAGAATTCCTTCAAAATAAGCCAAGGAGATCAGATTACTGATGATGGACAAAGAAAGAAAGTGCTAAATTCATTTTGGGGGCATATTAAATTTGAAGTACCAATGGGGCTTGCAGATGTTCAGTATGCAACTGGATAGAGGCTACAGACAGATATACAGATTTGGGAGTTGTCAGAATTGTGGGGACAAGTGAAGCCATGGGCCTGAATGAGTTCTAAAAGGGATAATTAGAAAAAGGGACTATAAGACTGAAGACTAAGCCTTTTAAATAAAGGGTAAAGTTAGGTGGTAGGAATAAAAAGGAAAACAAGAAAAGGCACACAGTGGTTCAAGAAGAATAATACAATTATGTCAAAAGTATTTCACAGAATAGGTGTTCACTGGTGTTAAATGAAATCAAGGAGGTTGACAACTAGGGAAAAGCATTAGATTTGGCAAGAGATCACAGTCAACCTTGGAGAGCCAGTATTGAGCATCATGTGGCAATAGAAGCTAGAACAGAGGTGGTAGAGTCAACCAGAGGCAAAAGATTTTTGTAGGTAATGTGACCATTCAGGATTACATCTGACTTTTGAAAGAAGCTGTTGTAATATAAGACTTTCAAAAAAAAAAGGTAACCTGAGTCAACATGTTAGATAATGAAGAAAACATAAGCTTGAAATTACTGAGCTCAATATATCTAACTGCATACTGCACAGCTATAAAAGCCAGTGGGGAAGGAGGAATCAAAACATGAAGGACACAAGCTACTTCTACATGCAATCACATGGATGAATCTCACAAGCAATATTGAAGGAAAGAAACCAGTAACAGAAGGGTACATCCCAAGCTAGCAAATTATTTTATGCTGTTAGAAATCAGGATAGTGGTTGCCCTCTGGGAAGGTGAATGGAAAGAGGCCAACATGGCTTCAGGAGTGCTGATCATATACTGTTTCTTGATCTGGGTGCTTGTAACACAGATGTGCTCACTTTGTGAGCACTCATCAAGCTGCACACTCGTAATACATGCATTTTTCTGTATGCATACCTCAATAAAAAGTTTAAAGCAAACAAACATGAGGAGGCTGGATATGCTAGAATGGTGAGAAGCTCACAGGTCTTTAGTTTTAAATAGAACTTTTGATGGCTGAGAAATTAATGTCAGCCTGCAGTCTGCTCTTTACTGAAGAGTTGAGACCAGGAGTACATAGGTAATACTATAATTAAAAAGGAGCCACCACCAAGATGCCATGTTTCTCAGATAATGTTTTCATCTGCCTTAAGTCTTTTATACATCTGTTAAACCTGAGAGTTAAAATCAGAGAAAATTCTTGAAATTTTCCAATCTGACTCATGCAAGTGGTATGACTTGGACTAGCACCAGAATTTGAGCTGTGGCAGAGGGAGATGAGATGCTGCTTCTTATGGTCAGAAAGGCATAAAACTCTCCAACGTCACTATTTCTCCCACTAAATCATTTTATAAACCATCCACCTTTTTCATCTGCTTCAAGAATTAGTCTAAAGAAAAATTCTCATCACATCTGAACCCATATAACACCCCACATGAATAATACCAAATAACACCCCAAATGAATAATTCTAACAGAGAAGTATACATCTTGTCCTCCACATGTAATTGCTTATATGACCACATATTTAATTAACCTAATTTTACTATTGAAAAGTTATTCGTCTTGGTTAATTTTTATACTTGGAAGCTATTCAAAGGTGATTACATATAACCTTTTTTGTACTTTGGAACATATCCTTACTGTTTAAAAACATTCACAAGGGACAGTCTTGTAGCTAAGTACATAAGGTCCCTCCAGTTCCCCAGGCTTTGCAGTCTCTTATCCTCACAGCATAAAAATGAACATGATGACTTTGTTCCCTATTCCTTCCATTAATTGTTAATTGGTTCTTATTACCTTATGACTATCTCCTGGACTCTTTAGAGAGTCTAAAATGCATTAAATAATTCTGTGGTTACCTGTGAAAAGGAAGAAAATCAGGACCATGATCACCATGTACCCACAGTACAAAATGATACTTACAATGCCTGTGATTTGAAGTTTGGTAAAGTAATGAACTGCACATATAAAAAGATAAACAGCTGTAAAACTGCTGATAAAAAGGCTCTCCACCACCTATTATAATCCTGCAAAAAGCAGTTGGAAAAATGTCTTTTTCAGTTAAAATTCTAACTATAAATGGGTTAGTAATTATTGTAATAACAAACTGCACAAACTGAACTTCATAAGATTATGGATTAAAAGAAATAAAAGGAGAAATTCAATGAGGAATTTAATATATAATGCCTGACTGTGGTGATTGGGAACTGTATGTACCCCCAGAAAAATATGTTCTTTAACCAAATCCATTCCTGTGGGTGTGACCTATTGTAAGTAAGACATTTTGAGGAAGTTATCTCAATTAAGGTATGGTCCAGCTCAATCAGAATGACTCTTAATCCTATTACTGGAATCCTTCATAAGTGGAATGAAATTCAGCCACACAGAAAGAAAGCCACAGAGGGAGCTGCCAGATGCTGACTGTCAACAGAAGCTGAAAGAGAAGAGAGAGATGACTAGGAAATGCTGCCACATGACAAGCTAAGAAGCAAGGTTTGCTGGTAGCCAGCCCCAGAATGCCACAATGTTTGGGGAAAAAGCATTGCCATCATGTTGCCTTGATTTAAACTTTCTCTTATCCTCAAAACCATGAAGGAATAAATCCCCATTGTTTAAGGTGACCCATGGTATGATATTTGCTTGAGCAACAAAGAAACTAAAATACTAATTAATGTATGCCCCAGTTGGGATGCCCTAACAGTTGTACATGCTTTGTTTCTAGAGGGAACTTCGGTGGTCTCTGGGATTGTATGTCTTGCATGTGTGCCCTGACTATTGTGACACTGCCCCAACCTAGGGAGGTTTTCATGTCAACTTCAACTTACAGGCCAAAGTTGTGCTGTGTTGGAATTGCTGCCTCAGGCCATGTGTTAGTAGGGTACTCCAGAGAAACATAACCAACAGGAGAGATTTGTAAATATTAGATTTATAAAGGTGTCTCATGCAATCGTGGGAATGGAAGAGTCCAAAATCCGTACAGCAGGCTGTGAAGCTGGTGGCTCTGATGAAGGGTCTGGATGAATTCCACAGGAGAGGCTCCCTGGCTGAAGAAGCAGTGAAAGAGTCTTCTTTCTTATAAGCCTTCGGCTGGTTGTATTTTCTCATTGTGAGAGACAAAATGAGATGTAATCAGGCACAGATGCAATCAACTGACTCTTGATTTAATCGACCAACCATGAAATATCATTGTAGCAATGATCAGGCCAGTGCTTGCCTGACCATACAATTGGGCATAATCATTTGGCCAAGTTAACACTAGAACCTAACTATCAAAGACCAGGTTTAAAAAAAAAATGGTTAACAGAGAAATTTAAGATAGACCTTTATAGTTATTGAGATTTGTTTTAACTGTCTAAATCCAGGACCCCTGAAGATACGAATGAGGTCAATAATGCAGTCTCATCTCACCCTGCCCTGTGGGCTTCCACTGGTAATGTTACTATAAAGATGCAGTGGCCAAGGGAGTAAACCGTGAAGAAAAGAATTAAAATAGCAGTCCTATTGCAAGAAGGGCTGCATGCAATATTGGCCCTTGGTTCACGTGTTAGCTTGAAGCTGTTATGTACCCCAGAAAAAGCCATGTTCTTTTAATCCATTCATATGGGCACTAACTTGTTGTGGGTATGGATCTGTTGTGGGTAGGTCCTTTTGGTCAGGTTATCTCTATTTGAGATGTGACTCACCTCATTCAAGGTGAGTCTTGATACTTTTACTGGAGTCCTTTATGAAAGGATAAAGGATAGAAAAAGCTGAAGAGAGCTGAGAGAGAAAAACCCAGAGGAACTAAGAGTAACAGGGGACCCACAGAGGAAGCCACTGGAGCCAGAAGCTGAAAGCAGTGAAACCCAGGAGTGAAGCACCAGCAGACAACTGGCCATGTGCCTTCCCATGTGACAGAGTTGTCCCAGATGCCAGCAGCATGTCTTCAGAGTCCAGGTATCATCCTGTTGACACCTTGAGTTGGATATTTTCATGACCTAAGAACTTTAAATTGTAAGTTAATAAATCCGTGTTATAAAAGCCAATCCTTTTCTGGTATATTGCATTCCAGCAGCATTAGCCAACCAAAACAGCTTGCATCTGGGAACTTGACATTTAACCATTTCCTAACTGATAAAAATTGTTTGTTGGATGTGGACTGTAAATCAATGTGATTCATGGTGAAAATCTGCTTTCCTTTTGGGAGTTTTGGAATTTTGATAGTTGTTAGGAAAAGGGTGCCTATGTGACCAGCTCTGTGATGGTTCAGTCATCACCTTGATTAGATTATGGTGCCCAGTTGTCAGGGCAGGCAAATGTTGGCCTACCATTACTGCAAGAATATTTCATGGTTTATTGATAAACAAGAATACTGGTTTGTTCAACCATCAATTGATTGCATCTGTGATTGATTGCGTCTATGATCAACTAAGTGTATGCCACAAATGAGAGAATCCAATCAGCTGGAGTTGATACAATTAGTTGAAGACTTTTAAGGGAGAAGGGAGAATTTTCACTGCTTCATCAGCCAGCAAGCATCTCCTGTCATCTGGACCCTTCACCGGAGTTGCCAGCCTTGCAGCCTGCCTTATGTATTTTTGACTCTTGCATCCCCAGGGTCGCATGAGATACATTTATGAATATCATATTTACAGCTATCCTCTGTTGGTTCTGTTTCTTTAGAGAACCCTGACTAATATAGCTTAGTAATGGGTTTTTGCAATTGGTTTTCTACTCTGATTAGACTCAAAGGCACTAATGACTCTATTTCAAATAATCAAGATGACACTAATGGTCCTTGGCATGAGTTGGGAATAGAGATATGCAAAATATTACCATTTGATTCTGCTAGTTGTACACTTATATGAAGCAAGGCTCTGGGTGAGAGTGTTTTTGACACCTTAATGAAATTTTGTGGAGTTAGGAGGGATAATAATATTGGCTGGTTGTTCTTAGATATGCTGGATATAGTTATGAGGGAAAGGGATGAGCTGAAGGCTTCAAATTTGCAACTTAAATGCCACATGAAAGATGTAAAGGTTACTATGTGTGCCCTGAAAGAAAATCTTATTTCCTGTGGTCACAGATTTAAGAGCTCTGAAAAGCAGTCCAGAGCCTCATTGTGCAAGTAGTAGATTTATAACGTAAACAGAAAGCTCAACTTGCAGGGTGTCTAATGTTAAAGTAAGGGCTTTGATTAAAAAATAATGTGATCCTAAAACTTGGGATGGGGACATAAGGGTTGACAATGATGGCAGTGGGAACACGGAAACCTTGGGTTCTGCTGAGTCTTTGTTAGGTAGACCTGTAAAGATCTGTCCTGAGGAAACAGCCACCCCACCTCTAGCCTTCCCTGAGGAAAGAGCTTCCCCACCTACAGCCTGCCTTGAGGCAAGAGTTTCCTGGTGTCCGGTCCACCCAGAAGAGTCTGCCACCCAACTTCCACCTACAGAGTACCTGCTAAACCTGTAACCACATCCGGTGGGGAAATAGCCCTCACTCATCTGTCTGGAGCAATTAATCCTGTTTCACCAGAAGAAACTGCAATTGAATGCCTTGAGGTAATTGGCTTGAAAGACACCTACTTCTTTTCATAACCCACCTCTTACATCCCTCTTTTCTTCAAGACCTATAAATAGACTGAAGTACCAACAGGCCCTGAAAGGTGAGGTACAAAGTGTGACCCGTGAGGAGGGATGCTATACTCCAAAAGAACTGCATGAGTTTTCCAATCTATATATACAGAAATCAGGAGAATATGTGTAGGAATGGATACTAAAGGTGTGGGATAATGTTTTAAGGAATATAAAGTTAGATCAAGCTGAATTTATTGATATGGGCCTACTAAGCAGAGATTCTGCATTCAATATTGTAGCTCAAGGGGTTAGAAAGGGCATTAACAGTTCGTTTCCCTGGTTGACTGAAACACGGATCAAAAGGTGGCTGACATTATCTGAGGGTGAAATGCTGGAACTCTTCTGGTATAATTTAGATGATGGGATTCAAAGGCTTGAAGAGATTAGAATGTTAGAGTGGATTTATCATGTAAAATATATGCACATAACCCCAGAATGTCCAGAGGACACACTTTTTACCAGGACTTTGAGGAATAAATTGTGAGACTAACTCCATTGTCCCTGAAGAGCTCTGTCATCACCATTTTTTGTAGGTCAGATACTGCAGTGGGAACTGCTGTCACTGAGCTGGAATCCTTAAACACAATGAGGAGGATTGGATCCTGAGGTGGCAGAAGTCATGTGGCAATAGTTAAATCACTGGAGAAAAGGTGGGCATGGCTATCAAAATGGACAGCAGGTAAAAGCAGCAGTCAAAATAATCTGCCTCACAGAGACTTATGGCATTGGCTAGTAGATCATAGGCACCTAGAACTAAAATAGACGGGCAGTCTACTAAATTCTTGCTTGAGCTGTAGAAGCAGAAGAGTTGTAGGTCAAGTGAACAGAAGTCTAACTTTAATTACAGAGAGTCATGGCCACTTAATCCATTCCCAGACATGAGACAGTTTACATACCCAGAGCCCTTTGAATGAGGGGAAGGCTGGATACCCTTGGTGAAGGAGCCTATTATAGTACCAGTAATCTGCCTCATAGCCTTCCCCAAGAAGACCTACTGACTTTTAAAAAGGTAACTGCATTGGTGAAAGGGAAGTGATCATATATTTCATGGGTTACTAGACCCTGACTCAGAAATGACACTAATTTCAGGAGACCCAAAACATCACTCTTGTCCACCAGTCAGAGTAGGGGCATATGGAGGTCAGGTGATTAATAAAGTTTTAGCTCAGATCCATCTCACAGTGGGTCCAGTGCATCCACACACCCATTCTGTAATTACTTCCCCAGTTCTGGAATACATAATTGGTATCGGCATACTCAGCAACTGACAGAAACCCTACATAGGTTCCTTACTCATGGAGTGAGGGCTATTATGGTAGAAAAGACCAACTAGAAGCCACCAGAACTGCCCTTATCTAGCAAAATAGTAAATCAGAAGCAATTCTGGATTTCTTGGATGGTTTCAGAGATTAGTGTCACTCTTAAGGACTAGAAGAATGTAGGGGAGTTGATTCCCACAACATACCCATTTGGCTTGTGCAAAAACCAGATAAGACTTGGAGGATGATGGTAGATTATCATAAACTTAACCAGGTGATGAACTCTAATTGCAGCTGCTGTTTAGATGTGGTATCATTGCTTGAGAAAACCAACATTTTCCCTGATACCTGATATGCAGCTATTGATCTAGCAAATGCTATTTTCTAAATAGCTGTTACTAAGAACCACCAGAAACAGTTTGCATTCAGCTGGCAATTCATTATTATTTATAATATACCTTCATTATTCTACATCAAGGGTGTATCAACTCTCCAGCCTTATGTCATAATCTGGTCTACAGGGAATTTCATTGTTTTTCCCTCTCACAAGACATCACAGCAGTCCATTATATTGATAATATCATGTTGATTGGATCTAGTGAGAAAGAAGTAACAACTACTCTAGACTTATTGGTAAAGCATTTCCGTGTCAGTGGATGGGAGATAAATCCAATAAAAATACAGGGACCTTCCACCTCAGTGAAGTATCTAGGTGTCCAGTGGTGTGGGGCATGTCGAGATATCCCTTCTAAGGTGAAGGATAAGCTGTTGCGTTTGGCCCCTCCTATGACCAAAACAGAGGCACAACACCTAGCTGGCCTCTTTAGATTTTAGAGACAACATATTCCTCTTTTCGGTCTGCTACTCTGACCCATTTACCAAGTGACCAGAAAAGCTGCTAGTTTTGAGTGGGGACCAGAACAAGAGGAGCCTCTGTGACAGGTCCAGGCTTCTGTACAAGCAGCCCTGCCACTTGGGTGGCACTTGGGTCATATGAGCCAACAGATCTAATGGTGCTGGAAATGTCAGTGGTGGATAGAAATGTTTTCTGGAGCCTTTGACTGACCCCTATAGGTGGATAACAATGCAGGCCCTTAGGATTTTCGAGTAAAGCTTTATCATCCACTGCAAACAACTACTCTTCTTTTGAAAAACAGCTTTTGGCCTGTTACTAGGCATTAGTAGAGACTGAACAGTAAACCAGGGCCACCAAGCTACCATGATTCCTGAGTTGCCTATCATGAGCTGAGTGTTGTCTGATCCACCAAGCCATAAAGATGGGCACCCACAGCAGCACTCCATCATAAAATAGAAATGGTATGTAAGAGATAAAACTCGAGTAGGTCCGAAGGCACAAGAAAACTTCATGATGAAGTAGCCCCAGGGATCACAGGCCTCACTCTGCCATATTACCTTCTCTTTCCCAGCCCAGAGCTATGGCTTCTTGGGGAGTTCCTTACAGTCAGTTTACTGAGGAAGAGAAAACTCAGGCCTGATTTACAGGTGGCTCTGAATGATATGCAGGTACTACCCGAAAGAGGAAATTGCAGCATTACAGCCCCGTTCTGGGATGTCCTTGAAGGACAATGGTGAAAGGAAGTTCTCCCAGTGGGTAGAATATCAAGCAGGGCACCTGGTTGTTCACTTTGCTTGGAAGTTGAAGTGGCCATAGGTGTGTTTGTATACTTGCTAATGGTTTGGCTGGATGGTCAGAGACTTGGAAGGAGCATGATTGGAAAACTGGTGACAAAGAGGTCTGTGGAAGAGGTATGTAGATAGACCTTTCTGCATGGACTAAAAATGTGAAAATATTTTGTCCTATGTGAGTGCTCACCAGAGGATGGCTTCATCAGGGGAAGGTTTTTAATAATCAAGTGGAAATAAAGACCTATTCTGTAGGTATAAGTCATCCTCTTTCCCCAGCCACTTCAGCCCATGAACAAAGTGGGCATGGTGGTAGGTATGGATGTTATGCATGGGCTCAACAACATGGACTTCCACTCACCAAGGCTGACCTGGCCATGACCACTGTTGAGTGCCCAATCTGCCAGCAGGAGAGATCCACACTAACCCCCTGATATGGCACAATTCCCCAAGGTGATCTGCCAGCTACCTGGTCGCAGATTGATTACATTGGGCCACTTCCATCATGGAAGGACGAGCAATTTTTTCTAACTGGAATAGACACATACCCCAGATATGGATTTGCCTTCCCGGCATGCAATGCTTCCACAAAAACTACCATCTGTGGACTTATGGAATGCCTTATCCACTGTCATGGTATTCCACACAGTATTGCTTCTGATCAAGGACCCTACTTCACAACAAATGAAGTGCAGGAATGGGCATATGCACATGGAATTCTCTAGTCTTACCATGTTTTCCACTATGCACAGGCAGCTGTGTTTACAGAATGGTGGAATGGCCTTTTGAAGACCCAATTATGGGGCAAACTAGGTGGCAAGGCAATACCTTGCAGACCTGGGACAATGTTCTCCAGGAGGCTGTGTATGCTCTGAATCAGTATCCACTTTATGGTGCTCTTTCTCCCAAAGCCAGAATTCACAGGTCCAAGAATCAAGGGGTGGAAATGTGAGTGGACTACTCTCTATCACCTCTAGTGAGCCATTAGAAAAACTTTGCTTCCAATCCCTAAAACTTTAATCTCTGCTGATCTACAGATTTTAGTTCCAAAAGCAGGTGTGCTCCTACCAGGAGACACTGCAATGATTCCAATGAACTGGAAGACTGTTACCTGGACACTTGAGGCTTCACATGCCTCTGAATTAACAGGCAAGAAGGGGGTTACTGTACTGGCTGGGCTGATTGATCCTGACTATCAAGGGGAAATAGGACTGCAACTACACAATGAAAATGAAGAAGAGTTTTCCTGGAATACAGGAGATCTCTTAGGGCATCTCTTCATACAGCCATGCGCTGTGATTAAAGTTAATGGCAAACTGCAACAACCCATTTCAGGCAAGACTGCGAATGGCCCAGAACCTTCAGGAATTAAGGTTTGGGTCACCCCACCAGGCAAAAAACCACAGCCAGCTGAAGTGCTGGCTGAAAGTAAGGTGAACATGGAGTGGGTAGTGGAAGAAGGTAGTGATAAATATGAACTCTGACTATGTGACCATTTACAGAAATGAGACTGTGGTGGTATGAATATTTCCTCCTTTTTTGTTATGAGTATGTTTGTATTTGTACATAAAGCAAATATCTTTTCTTCTTATCATATGACATAAGTAGTATTATCCATGTTATAATATTTAAGTTATAGGATTTCAAGTTTAAGAGTGAATGTCACCTTAGGACTTGCACCTTATTCTGGAAAGATTTAGTGCATTTCAGGTGTATGCAGGACAGTTGAGTATTGTTAGGCAAAATATATGCCAATTATCATGCTCTATTAAGAGATTAAGTATGGTTTAAGGTGATGTGTATAGTTACCAAAGTGACAAGGGGTGGACTGTGATGGTTAGGCCCAGGTTTCAATTTGTCCAGGTGATGATATCCAACTGTCTGGGTAGGCAAGCCCTGGCCTAATCATTACCACAAGTATATTTCATTGCTGGTTGATAAACCAGAAGGCTGGTTTATTACATCTACAATCAATTAAGGTCACATCTTCCAGAAATGAGATAATCCAAATCAGTTGGAGTTTGTGCAATCAGTTGAAGATTTTAAAGAAGAGAGAATTTTTCCTGCTTCTTCAGCTAGCAAGCCTTTCCAGTGGAGTTCATGTACACTTTTCTTTGGAGTTGCCAGGTTTGCAGCCTGTCCTATGGATTTTGGAGACTTGCATCCACATGGTTGTGTAAGACACTTTTATAACTCTCATTTTTACAGATATCTCCTTTGGTTCTGATTCTCTAGAGAACCCTGACTAATGCAAGTTCCCAATAAAAATCCTGGAGGCTGAATCTCAGTGCTGAGATTCAGGATTCCCTGGGCAGAAGTATTGCACATATAATACTCCATTTTTCACTGCTCTATAAAGGAGAATGATCAGTATAACCACTCACAGAAATGGAAAGCATAAAAAGACTGTGCATGGATTTCTCCAGACTCTACCTCTGTCTTTTTACTTGCTGATCCTGTTGTGTATCCTTTTGCTGTAACAAACCCTTAGCCATGAGTCCCATGAGTCCTTTTAGGGAAATACTAAATATGTAGATGGTTTTGGGGACCCCATATTCTCTAAGAAATAAAAATATACACATCATATTTTATTTCATTAATGATTGTTGAAGATTCTCTATAACAAATATACCACAGAATTGAAAACCTTGTGTCTTTTATCTACCTTGTCAACAGAGGAGTAGAACATATGGAATAAAAATAAATAATAGGAGGAACAAATGTTAAAATAAATTTAGTTTGAAATACAAGTGATCAATGAAAGGGAGGGGTAAGGGGTATGGTATGTATAAGTTTTTTTCCTGTTTTCATTTTATTTCTTTTTCTGAATAGATGCAAATGTTCCAAGAAATGATCATGATGATGAATATGCAACTATGTGATGATATTGTGAACTACTAATTATATATGTAGAACGGAATGACCAAAATAGGAATGTTCATATTTGGTGTTTTTTGGTATTTAAAAAAAATAAAATTAAAAATTTTTTAAAAATGTACCACAGAATTAATGATTAGCTAAGTGCAATATATATATAACTATAAAATTTTTTTACACTTATACCTATATAGCTCAAGAAAAATATGCCCTAAGACATCATGTATATAAGACACACACCCTAAATCCTCTATAGTCACCTTTAGGGAGTCACATTTAACTACTAAAATAAGAAGACTTTAGAAGATTTAAAGTACAATGTATACTGCCACCTCAGTTATCCAGAATGCCCTCAGGTAAAAAATAGGGGTGGAGGGTGGGATAAAAAGAACTAGTTATGAACCATTCATGAAAGTAAGAGAAAAGGCATTTAACAGCAATCTCAAATCCATAAAATACAACCATAGTCTAAGATGAAAAAAAGTTTATTAAAAATAAAACATTGAAACAGATCTTTTATATGTCAAAAATACCAAATCAGTACCATATACTTTATATGTTAATTGAATATTATGCTGCAGTTTATAGTAAGCACCCAGAGAGGAATTGTTTTCTGTTTGAATTTTCTATCAAATTAGAATTAGGGAAATGTATCTTTAGGAAAATACAATATAAAATTTATCCCAAGTTGAACAAAACATGCAGTTAATATTTGTTTGGATTCCTTTCTAATCACAGACTTTAATTACAATAATGCAAGTTTTAAGAGCCTAAAATATACTAGTTTCTTATGTCTTCACCTCAGATCATAAATGAAAATAACAGCCAAACTGTAGATTCTGAACAGATAATCAAAAAATTATAAACGCTAAGAAGAGGAAGCCAAACATGCAGTCCATCTGATGAGAACTGAAAATGAAAATACTAGCTTTCAGATAAACTTTATCTTAACAGTACATGCAGAAAAATCAGTCTGTATCTATACAATAGGACTACTACATACTTGAAATCTTAACTACTCATCCCAAATGTTCATCTATCCATCCAACACTATATATATATATATATATTTCCTTACCTATGCAGCTTCAGAGTTTGGCCATATCTTCTCCAGCCAGAACAAGTGCTGCCATTTACCCATATTTCTCTTCTAATATAACTAACTTCTCACTTGAGATCCATTGATAGGTCTATAATATTCTCTATACACATTTAAAAACTTGCCTTCTCTTCAGAAAGAAGGCTGTAAATGCCATAAATATCTGCAAATATGATATATAACAGAAAAACCACAGAATCGAATACCATTTTGCCTCTTAAAAAGTATTGACATTAATCTTTTCCAAATATGTCTTTACAGCCCAGTACACATATTTCTATGAATATACTTTCTAATATGCATCTTTTCCTAAAAATCTGAATTTTGATTACAGTTATGTCAAATTTTGAATGAAAGAAGTAATTCCCTTCATTAGTATAAAGTTGAGCTAACTAAAGTAGGATGAGCAATATACATTTTAAAAAGCCATCTGGAGATAAGAAGAAACTGATGAACCAGTCAATACTCCACTTGAAATCTTACGTAAAGGGGACTTTCAGGAAAAATGATGGACTAGGGAGCTCCAAGACTCAGTCCTTCCATCAAAGCAACTATTAAACAGGTAGTAACTATGAAATAACTATTTTGAAATGCCAGAGGCCAGAAGAACATTGTATAGTATCCAGGGACAAGCAGGAAGGACTGATACATTATGTGGGAAAAACTGTAAGTTGCTCTTTCTTCATGGTAGCCTCTGGTGCACATCTGCCACCCTTATGGCAGGCCACTGGGGGTTCAGTCCCTGGCTAGCTCACTGATGACAGCAAGGGATGTAAATATCTTCTTCCCCAAGAACAGGGGTGGGTATAGCTAATTGCTGATCACAACTTTTGATTAGCAAATGTGGATTGCTGGGTCCTGGCTCTGAGGGCAGCCATTGTTTCAACCCCACTATGGCAAAGGCAGAGGCAGCCATTGTTTCAAACTTCCCTGGACAGGGAAGGAGCCAATGGGGATTTTAAAACACAGCACTTCCTCAGAACTGTGGGGAACAGTTGGCAGAAGGGCTGTATTTACTGGGCAGGCCAGGAAAGCTCAGCTTTGGGGAGCTGTCAGAAAAGATTTTGGTGCCCTTCCTGATACCCTTTTCAGAGCATTTAGGAACCATTCTGCACCCCCTTCATGGGTGCCTACCCCTGTGTTGGCTGTGAAAGACCAACTTGGGAAAATCCTCTCCAGGGTGACACTCCTCCTAGAATTTGCCTTCCAGGAAAAAGTAGTTTGAGAGACCAAAAAGAAAGTAAAAAGCTATAGAAGTGGACTGTCTGAGAAAAAGGTCTGCCAGCTTCAGATATGTGGGAAAGAGAGATCTGTTTCCTGTGAAGCTTATTGGATAACCAAACTCCTGTAAGCAGGGGAGCTCCAAAGCAACTAACAAGCAAAAGCCCAGAACAAGACATAGGCCAAAAAGGACAGGGAAAACCCTGCACACTGCATTTGCCTTGGACAGATGTTCTTGATGAGAGCTAAAACTTAAGAAAATTTCTGCCTTATCATCACCTGGTTAAAAAAACAAGAACAGGCATCCCAGAGAATAAAACCCAAGAGTTAATACTTTAAAATATTAAAATGTACAGCATATAACAAAACAGTATAAGACAAAGAAGCAGGAAATGATGGTCCATCCAAGGGAGAAAATAAAGATACAGAAACACCAATGAAGAAGATGAGAATGTGAACATACCAATGCATTTAAAAAATAATCTTAAAAATGATCAAGGTGATGAAGAAAATATAGAGAAAGAAATAAATGATATCAGGAAAACAATGAATGAACAATATTTTAAAAACTTAGTAGAGATAGGAATTTTTTAAAGGAACCAAACAGAACAACTGTAGTAGAAGACCACAATAGCTGAAATGAAAAATCCACAGGAGGGTTTCAAGAGTAGACTGGAGCTGGCAGAAGAAATAATCAGTGAACTTGAAGACAAGACACTTGAAATGAATCAGTTGAGAAGCAAAAAGAAGAAGGAAACACTAAAAGTGAAAATAGTCTAAGACAGCTAGGGGACACAATCAAGCACATGAATATATGGGAATCCAAGAAAGAGAAGAAAGGCAGAAATGGGCAGAAGGAATAATCAGAGAAATAATGACAGTTTTATTCACGCATCATACAATCTATTCAAAGCATATAATCAATGGTTTTTGGTATAATCACCGTTACACATTCATCACCACAATCTGAGAACATTCTCATTTCTCCAAAGAAAAAAAAGAAAAAATTATAGTGAAGTTCCCAGACTTAAAAGATGTGTATATACACATCCAAGAAACTCAGAGAACGTGAAACAGAATAACCATGAAGAAAAATATACCCCATCATATATTGATTGCACTATCAATTTCAAAGGACAAGGAGAGAGTTCTGAAAGCTGAAAGAGAAAAACATGTCACATACAAGGGAGTCCAAATTAGATTAAATGCAGAATTCTCATGAGAAACCATGAAGGCAGAAGGGACTGGGTTGAAATACTTAAGTGCTGAAGGAAAACAACTGCCAGCCAAAAAGTTTATATCCGAAAAGATTCCTTACAAAAATTAGGGAGAAATTAAGACATTCTTAGGTAAACAAAAGCTGAGGGAGTTCAACACCACTAGGCCTACCCTATAAGCAATGATAAAGATAATTCTTCAGACTCAAAGGAAAGGACAGTTGACAGTGGTTCAAAGCAGAATATAGAAATAAAGACCTGCAGAAAAAGTAAATAAAGACCTGCATAATTCAGGTAATTATGAACGCAAGTATTATTGTATTGTATTATTTGGTATGTAACTCCACTTATTACTTCCTACAGGTGCCAAAATGCAAATGCATAAAAAGTAATGATAAATATGGGTTTTTGGAATGCAATGTATATACAAAGATATAAGTGGTAACAAGAACAAAAATGGTGGGGAGACAAAAGGGCATAGGAAAAGTATATGTGCATGCTATTGAAATTAAGTTGGTATCAAACCAAATATGATGTTAAATTTTAACCTCATGGTAACCACAAGGAAAACAGATGACAAATATATCCAGATAGAAATCAGAAGGCACTCAGTATGGCACAACACAAGAAAGCAAATAAATATAAAAATGGACTCTAATGGAAGTGAGGGACAAAAATGTTATGATTTACAAAGGCTAAATAGTAAAATGACAGAAGAAAGTCCTGTATTGTCAGTAGTGACTTTAAATGTAAATGGATTAAACTCTCCAATCAAAAGTCAGAAATTGGCAAAATATACTAATAAAAACATGACCCAACTATATGCTGTCTGCAAGAGACTCACCTTAAAATCCAAGATACAAGTAGTTTGAAGTTAAAAGGATGAAGAAATTATACCACGAAGGTAGTCACTAAAAGAAAGCTGGGGTGGTGTTCTGGTTTGCTGAAGCTACTGGAATGCAATATAGCAGAAGTGGATTGGCTTTTACAATGGGGATTTACTAACTTACAATTTACAGTTCTTAGGCAGTAAAAATATTCAACTCAAAGCACCAAAAGTATGATACCAGGACTCTTAAGACAGCCTTCTGGCATCCTGGACATCTCCGTCACATGGGAAGGCACATGATCTATGACTGCTGGTCCTTCACTACCAGGTTTTGTTGATTTGAGCTTCTGATTCCAGTGGCTTCCTCTCTGAGTTTCTGTTGGTCCTCTCTTAGCTTTCCCAGGGCTTTTGACCATGAGTTTCTCCTAATATCATCTCTCCTTAGCTTCTATCTCTCCCAAATAAAGGACTCAAGTGGCAGGACTATGACCCACCTCATTCACATCACAATTGAAATAAATCTAATCAAAAGGCCACAGCTACAATAGGCTTACACCCAGATACGTCTATAGCCTTTTGATACAAGAAGGTATTAAAAGAACACGACTTTCTCTGGGGTACGCACAACCTCCATACCACGACAGGTGGCTATGCTAATAATGGATAAAACAGACTTTAAGTCAGAAACAGGTATGAGGGACAAATATGGGACACTATATGCTGATATAGAGGACAATTCAATAGAAATAGATAACAACTATAAGTTTTTGTGTATCTAACAGCAGAGCCCCAAAATATATGAAGCAAATACTGACAGATTTGAAGGAAGAAATTAAGGGTTCTACACTAAGAGTAGGAAACTCTAACATACCATGCTTAATAATGGATAGAATAGCTAGTCAGAAGATCAATAAGGAAGTACAGCATTTGAATGATACACTAAACCAACTGGACCTAGTGGACACATATATAGAACACTGCAACCAATGGAAACAGAATAGACATTACCCTCTAGTGTACCTGGATCATTCTCCAGGATAGACAATATATTGGGTCACCCAATAAGACTCAATAAATTTTAAAATATTGAATTCACATGATGTATATTTTCTGACCACAATGGAATGAAGCTAGAAATCAGTAACATAGGGAGAAGTGAAAAATTAAAAACTACATGGAAATAAATGGCATACTCTTAAACAGTCAATGGGTTAAAGAAGAAATAAGAAGAAAAAAGTGAATATATATTGAGTCAAATGAAACTATAACATTTCAAAACTTGTGGGAAGCAGCAAAGGCAGTGCTGTGAGGGAAACTTAAAGTTCTAAATAATTACCTTAAAAAAAAAGAAAGACTTCAAATCATAGACCTAATTTCAAAATTGGAAGAAATAGAAAAAGAAGAATGAATGAATCTCAAAATGAGCAGAAGGAATGAAATAACAAAGATTGGAGCAAAGATAAAAGGAATAAAAAACAAAAACAAATAAATAATAGAGAGAGTCAACAAAGCCAAAAGTTGGTTCTTGAAAAAGATCAGTAAAATCACAAACCTTTAGCTAGACTGACAAAAGAAAAAAAGAAGATACAAATACAAAAATCAGAAATGAAAAGGGAGACATTAACACTGACCCTACTGAAATGAAAAGGACTACACCAATAAATTAGAAAACCTAGATGCAATGTACAAATTCTTAGAAACACACAAACTACCTACACTGACTCAAGTAGAAATAGAAGTGCTCAACAAACCAATCACTGGTAAAGATATTGACTCAGTAATCAAAAAACTCCCAACAAAGAAAAGCCCAGGAACATATGCCTTTATAGCACAATTCTACCAAATATACCAAGAAGATTTAAGTACAATTCTACTCACTTACACGTAAACTGATGAACAGGGAACACTCACAGATTCATTCTGTGTGGCCAGCATCACCCTCATAATAAAGCTAGATAAAGATATCAAAAGGAAAGAAAATTACAGACTCTCTTATGAAAATAGATGAAAAATCCTCAATAAAATATTAGCACACTGAATCCAATAGAATTTTCAAATAATTCTACACCATGTTTAAGTGGAATTTATCCCTAGTATGCAACGTTCACTCAACATAAGAAAATCAATTAATGTAATTCACCACATTAGCAGAGTGAAGGTGAAAAAGCACGATCAATGAAAAAAAAAACGCATTTGACAAAATACAGTACCTTTTCTTGATAAAAACATTTAGAACACTAGAAATAGGAGGAAACTTCTTCAACATGATAATGGCATATATGAAAAGCCCACAGCTAACATCCTACTTAATGGTGGAAAACTGAAAGCTTTCTCTCTAAGATCAGGAACAAGACAAGGATGCCCACTGTCACCACTGCTATCCAACAATGTGCTGGAAGTTTGTGCCAGATCAATTAGGCAAGAAAAAGAAATAAAAGCATCAAAATTGAAAAAGAAGAAGTATCACTTTCCTTATTTGCAAAAGACACAGTCCAAAATAGAGAAGATCCTGAAAATTCCACACAAAAAAATCCTAGAGCAAATAAATGAATTCAGCAAAATGACGGGGTACACTACAAAATTAGTAGTGACCCTACACACAAGCAATGAAAAATCAGAAGATGAAATCAAGAAAAAAATCCATACACAATAATAACAAAAAGAATCAAATATCTATGAATAAATCTAATCAACGATGTAAAGAACTTGTCCACAGAAACCTGCAGAATGTTAAATGGAAAGATGTTTCATGTTCATGGATTGGAATACTAAATATTACTAAGAGATAAATGCTACCCACAGCAATTTATGGATTTAATGCAATCCAAATAAAAATTCCAACTATTTTCTCTGCAGAAATGGAAAAGCCAAAAATCAAATGTATGTGGAAAAGCAAGTGGCCCCAAAATAGCCAAAAACATCTTGAAAAAGAAGAATGAGCTTGGAGGACTCACACATCCCAATCTTAAAACTAATTACAAAGTCACAGTAAATGAAACAGCATAGTACTGGCAAAAGGATAGACATATAGACCAGTAGAATAGAATTGAGAGTTCAGAAACCAACCCTCACATTTATAGTGGATTAAGTTTTGACAATTTGACAAAGACCACTCACTTGGAAAAGAATAGTCTCTTAAACAAATGGTGCGGGGAAAATTCAATTGCCATTTGCAAAAACAAAAGCAGGACCCCTACCTCACATCATATATGAACAATCAACTCAAAATCTATCAAAGATCTTAATATAAGAGCTAGAACTATAAACTCCTAAAAGAAAACTCCATATATTTTCTTGCTTCCATATAGCAACTTCAGGAGCCCATGTTAGGCAATGGTTTCTTATACTTACAGCCAAAGCACAGGAAACAAAATAAAAAATAGATAATGGGACCTCATCAAAATTAAAAACTTTTTTTTTTAATTTGCATATGGGCAGGAGGCACCAGGGATCGAACTCCAGACCTCCAGCATGGCAGGTCGGAGCTCTGCCTGCTGAGCCACGGCAGCCGCCCAAAATTAAAAACTTTTGAACCTCAAAAGATTTTAACATGAAAGTAAAATGACAACATACACAATGGGAGAAAATATCTGAAAACCACGTATCCAATAAAGGTTTACTATCCAGAATATATAAAAAAAAATCCTTCAACTTAACAACAAAAAGCTAACAACCTAATTTAAAATGGGCAAAATATTTTGTGCTGGATTGAAACTGATGTGCCCCAGAAAAGCCATGTTCTTTTAAATCCTAATCCAATCTTGTGGGGCAAAACTATTGTAGGATGGGATCTTTTATTTTTTAATTGACAAGCCAAGACAACATACAAACATGAACATTCTTAACATACGAACATTCCATACATCGTATAGAATCAATGGCTTACAATATCATCATATAGTAGTATATTCATCACCATGATCATTTTTCAGAATATAGGGCAGGATCTTTTGATTAGATTGTTTCCATGGAGACATAACACACCCAGTTGTGGGTGTGGCCCTTTAATAAGATTATCTCTATGGTGTTATGGCCATACCCATTCAAGGTGGGTCTTAATTAATTGACTAGAGCCCTTAAAGGAGCTCATGGAGAGAGAGAGGATATCTGACACAAAGAGCAGACACAGACATTTGGTGATGCTTGGAGAACTGACAAAGAGAGCAGAGAAATGAAAACAAAACACCAATTTTTGGAGATGCTAAACTGATAGATTAAATCCAGAGTTTGACCTGGAGAAGCTAAGTGAGGACCCACAGATGCTTGGAATGAAAGCCACTGGAATCAGAAGGATCAGCTGATATCACCATGTGCCTTCCCATGTGACAAGGGAACTTGGATATTGCCTTTCCTCTGAAGGTATCCTCTGGTAGGTGCCTTAATTTGGACATTTTCAAGGCCTTAGAATCTTCACTTGTACTTTATAAATCCCCTTTATAAAAGCCAATCCATTTCTTGGATATTGCATTGTGGCAGCATTAGCAAACTGAAACAGATTTGAACAGACATTTCTCCAATGAAGATATACAAATGGCCAAAAAGCACATGAAAAGACACTCAAAATCATTATCCATTAGGAAAATGCAAATCAAAATCACAATGAGATACCATTTCAACCCATTAGAATGGCTGCTATTTAAAAAAAAAATCACAAGTGTTAGAGAGGATATGGAGGAAAAAGAACACCCACTCATTTCTGGTGGCAATGTAAAATGGTGCACCCACTATGGAAGACAGTCTGGCTGCTCCTCAGAAAGCCGAGTATAGAACTACCATATGACCCAACAATCCCACTACCAGCTATATACTCAAAAGAATTGAAAGCAGGGACTCAAATAGCCATTTGCACGTCAATGTCCAAATGGCATTAGTCACAATTGTCAAAAGATGGAAGCACCCCAAATGTCCATCAACCAACGAATGGATAAATACAATGTGGTATGTACATATGATGGTATGTTAATTCAGCTACAAAAAGGAATGAACTCATGATACATGTGATGACATGTATGAACCTTGAAGACATCATACTGAGATAAGCCTGATCCAAAAAGACAAATATTGTATGATCTCACTGATTTGAACCAATTACAACAAGCAAACCCATAGAGTTAGAATCTAGAATATGGATTACCAGTGAATGGGGTGTAGATAGGGAATGGGAAGCACAGGCGTAAAATGTACAGGGTTCCCATTTGGAGTGTTAGAAATGTTTTGGTAATGGATGGTGGTGGTGGTGGTACAACATTGTAAATGCAATTAACAGCACTGAAATACATATATCTCAACGTTATTAAAAGGGGAAATGTTAGATTGTGTATGTGGTAGCAGAATAAAATTATTTTAAAAATTCATGGAATGACAGTACACAACCAGTGTGCCTGAAGTTAAACCATGGGCTTCAACTCATAGTTCAGTTGTAGAAATGTGCTATCATCAATTGTAACAAATGTTCTACAGCCATGCAGACTGATCCAACATGTTGGTGGTTGGATAGTGTGTGGGAATCCTGTATTTTATGCATCATTCTTCTGTACACCCATGACTTCTCTAATGAGACTAAATCTCATGTAATATATATATATATATATATATATATTGTTGTGAGAATGAAGAAATGGGATTGAGAAGAATCACCTCTCTATATAATAAGTGTATACAAGTTGTATATAACAAGCATGCAGTATTTCATTGAAAGAAAAATTAATTTTTGTAAAGTATCTTTTAGTTATTGCTTTAAAAGTATTTTCCTATCAAACACTTCTGGAAAATATGGCTACAATCTATTTTGCAGCATGTTAAAAACTGAGTTGCTGATAACATATTTTATTGATCTTTTGAACAAATTTGGCGAAAATCTGTTTAAATGGTGATCAATAGCTGTGTCAAACATTAGGAACACCTAAATTAATAGGCCAAGACCTTGATCTTGAGGCTTGCTCTTGTGAAGCTTATGTAGGTAGTGGAAAAGCTTAGCCTACCTATAGATATGCCCAAGACTTACTTCTGAAGGAACTCTTTTGTTTCTCAGATGTGGCCTCTGTCTTTCTAAGCCCAACTCTGTAAGTGAAATCATTGCCCACCCACCCCCACCCCCCCACCCCCGCCATATGGGACATGACATCCAAGGCTGAAAGTCTCCCTGGCAGCATTGGAGATGACTCCCAGGGATGAGCCTGGCCCTGTCACTGTGCGATCAACAATGCCATACTGACCAAAAGGGGGAAAAGAAATGTAACAAATAAGGTCTCAGTGGCTAAGAGAGTTCAAATAGAATTGAGAGGCTACTCTGGAGGTCACTCTTGATGCAAACCTCAGTTAGACATTACTACCTATCTTTGCTTGTCAAACCCCAACCAAAACCAGTCCTGCCAATACTAAAGAACACCTAGGGCATTATATAAGACTATACAAAGATTCCATGCACTAGGGTAACTTTCCAGAAACCTACAAACCTTCAGATAGGTCGCTAGACAAGAGAAGTCCTGAAATGCAGATGGGGCATCCTCTCCAGAACATCAGCTAGTTCCATCCCCCTATCCCATATTATCGCCAGCCCCTTCCAACATGAAAAAGTTAGAATGGGCATAACTCATATACCCCTAAAGAGTGATAGAAAGATCAAAGGTGATGATGGAGTTAAACAAAGAAGGTAGGGTTTAACAAATGAGTATGACTGCTGAATCATTATTGATATTTCTTTTAGTCTCCAGTGTTCTAGTTTGCTAGCTGCCAGAATGCAATATACCAGAAACAGAATGATTTTTAAAAAGGAGAATTTAATAAGTTGCTAGTTTACAGTTCTAAGGCCAAGAAAATGTCCCAATTAAAACATGTCTATAGGAATGTCCAATCAAAGGCATGCAGGGAAAGATACATTGGTTCAAAAAGGCCAATGAAGTTCAGGGTTTCTCTCTCAAATGAGAAGGCACATGGCAGACATAGTCAGGGTTTCTTTCTTGGCTGGAAGGGCACGTGGCAAACATGATGTCATCTGCTACCTTCTTCTCCTGGCTTCCTGTTTCATGAGGCTCCCCAGAAGGCATTTTCCTTCTTCATCTCCCAAGGTCACTGGCTGGTGGACTCTCTTCTTCATGGTACTGCAGTATCATCTGCTCTCTCTGAGTCTCCTGCTTCCTCCAAAATGTTTCCTCTTTTATAGGATTCCATTAAACTAATCAAGACCCACCCGAATGCATGGAGACACGTCTCCACCTAATCCAGCTTAACAACCACTCTTGATTGAATCACATCTCCAGGGAGATGATCTAATTACAGATTCAAACATACAGTACTGAATAGGGATTAGAAGAAATGGCTGCCTTTCCAAATGCGATTAAGATTAAAACATTGCTTTTCTAGGGTACATACATCCTTTCAAACCAGCACATCCAGTATCTTAGAGTAGCTAGGAAAAAACTCTAAAATTGTGGAATTGTAACCCATACAAAACTCTGAAATCTATTCTACAACTAATTGTTGTAAAGTGTTCTGACATTTATTGCTTTTTTGTATATATGTAATTTTTCACAAAATATGAAAAAAAGTCAATTGTCAAAACTGAGGGAGATTATCAAATGCTACCATGGAGGCAAGAAGGCAATGGTATGATATATTCAAGATCCTGAAAGAGAAAGAGTTCCAGCCAAGAATTCTGTACCCAGCCAAATTGTCCTCAAAACTGAGGGAGAGATTAAAATTTTCACAGACAAACAAATCCTCAAAGAATTTGTCAACAAGAGACCAGTCCTACCAGAAATACTTAAGAGAGTTCTGCCAGTTGAAGAAAAAGACAGGAGAGGGAGGTCTGGAGGAGGGCACCGAATTGAAGAGTACCTGTAAGGGTAACTTAAAGGATAAAAAGAGAAAGAGGGAAAAAATATAGAGATCTGACAAATAAAATCCAAAAGATAAGATGGTAGATTCAAGAAACTCCTTTTCAGTAATAACTTTGAATGCTAATGGACTAAATTTACTAATTAAAAGATACAGATTGGCAGATGGATCATGAAATACAATCCAGCTATATGCTGCTTACAAGATAATCATCTTAGACACAAGGATACAAGCAGATTGAAAGTGAAAGGATGGTACAACTGCTTTGGAAAGCAGTTTAGCGGTTCCTCAAAAAGCTGAATATAGAATTGCCATATAAGCCAGCAATACCACTGCTAGGTATCTACTCAGAGGACATAAGGGCAAAGACACAAACGGACATTTGCACACCAATGTTTATAGCAGCATTATTTACAATTGCAAAGAGATGGAAACAGCCAAAATGTCCATCAACAGATGAGTGGCTAAACAAACTGTGGTATATACATACGATGGAATATTATGCAGCTTTAAGACAGAATAAACTTATGAAGTATGTAACAACATGGATGGACCTTGAGAACATTATGCTGAGTG
>PVIY010011876.1:0-63817 GCA_004026745.1 Myrmecophaga tridactyla
GGCACCAAGGGATTAAGAAAACTTTCTTGACTGAAAGGGGGAAGAGAGGAATGAGACGAAATAAAGTGTCAATGGCTGAGAGTTTCAAATAGAGTCGAGAGGTTATCCTGGAGATTATTCTTATGCATAATATAGATAACCCCTTTTTAGTTTAAGGTGTATAATTTAAGGTGTATTAAGGCTAGAGGGATGTGCCTGAAATTGTAGAACTGTGTTCCGGTAGCCATGTTTCTTTAAGATGATTGTATAATGATATAGCTTTCGCAAGTGACTGTGCGATTGTGAAAACCTTGTTCTGATGTTCCTTTTATCTACGGTCTGGACAGATGAGTAAAAAATATGGACTAAAAATAAATAAATAATAGGGAACAAAAAAAAATCTGTTGAATAGATGGAAATACTAGTGGTCAATGAGAGGGAGGGGTAAGAGGTATGGTATGTGTGAGTTTTTCCTTTTTTCTTTTTATTTGTTTTCCTGGAGTGAGGCAGATGTTCTAAAAAAAACGATCATGGTGATGAATATGGTACCATGTGATGATGTTGGGAGCCACTGACTGTAAATCATACACGGAATGTTTGTACGTTAAGAACGTTCAAGTTTGTATGTTGTTTTGGTTTGATAATACAAAAAAAAATAATAAGATATACTGAAGATCTTGAAGAAAAGCTCGAATGAAATTTCTGTCCCAGGTCCCTTTTTGGCCTTCCTCATCCCGCATTCCAGAAAAGTATTTGTTGTGTTAGATTCTGGCCGTCAAAGAGCTTCACTTTTATTGTGCTTGAGATTTGTTCCTTGGTGAAACGTAAAGAGACAAAACTATACACAAAAGGCGAATCATATTTGATGAGAAATCAATCTTCAATAATTGCTCTTACTCTTTTACCCATTGCTAATGTGGGTATTTGAATTACTTTTGGGACATATTCCAGAACTACTTATCCATGGAAGGATTAATGATATTGGAGCTAGTTTCAAAGCCTTAGCAACAGGCCAAAACATGTTCTTTTTGGTTGTCAGAGTAAAGTTTAATATTTTTTCTTCAGAAGGCTTTCACATGCTGAGCTTTCCCTTGCTAAGCTGTTGGATCAGGAAATTAACAGAAGTTTAACTCCTTTAGCAACAATCACTGAGACGGTCCCAGTGATAGGTTTTCTAATAAGTCTATTGTCTTAACTTTTTGTTGCCTCAAAGTAAAGCCTGTGCAAGTTACTTAATCTTTCTTGGCCTCAGTTTCCTAATTAAAAAAAAAAAGATAATAATACTTACTGCGTAGGATTGTTTTGAGGATTAAGTGAATTAATTAGACTGTACTTGTCATACAGTAATCACTCATTAAGGTTTAGCTAGCACTGTTACTTGTAGTAATAGTAGTAATCTTATTTATATTAGTAGGCTTTTCCAGGTCACAATGATTATAGATACTCTTAGTTCATCTCAATTAATGGTGGGTTATCTTAAGGATATACCAAAAAGCAATGAAAGCAGCAAACTCCTTAGCTGGCACACTGCCTAAACAGTAGCTCTGCAGACCCGAGAGCAATTCATTCGGCCTGATGGGTTTGGGATTCAGGATCTCCCTTTTCCTTCCTTTCTCAACCTGCTTCTCCGTCATTCTCTGCCAGCTCTATTAATATCTTTCCACCTCATGGCTTCTGCACCCTCATAGCTTCTGCTTTACAATTTCCACTGCCTCCTCTCTGGGTTCTCTCTGCCGCTGCCCACCCTACCATTTGTTTAGCAGCATTAACTGATTTGCCCAAGATCACACAATCAGTAGACAATTAAGCCAAGAGTTGAACCATTCCTTGAAAAAATGTGTACTGCACTCAGTTAGCATGAGTATATTGAAGATAATTTCTTGTTAAATTTACTTTTTAAAAAGTGTGTTCCTACGCATACTTCCTTGCTTAAATTAGGGCAGGCCTTATTGTTAACCTTGATTTGTAGCCAACACACAGGTAAGTTAACATGCTATTTCCTAATCTCAGGAAAACTGGGAAATGGGCAAAGTTGGTCATGGGGTGTATGGCCAAGGCACAGAGTAATTTAATCTGTCCTCGGGATGAGGATGTTCCTGTCTGATACTGGCCTTGAAAACCTGATTTCTCCTTTTTTACCCTTTTATCCTTCCTGGAAATGCCCTGGACCCCCCACTCCCACTATTGCTTTTGGTGTCCTTTCATCTTCTCTAGGCCCCCATGGAATGGTGTGAGCTCCATTTCCCCAGTGCCCTTCTGTGAGAGTGGGTGGAAAGAGGTTAATCTGATACAGCAAACTATACCATAATATGGTTTAGTTTATGTATTATATTCTGAAGTCGCTAATCATTTAACTGAATTAAAGATTTCCTATTTGTTTTAGGATGGTAGGAGTTACAAGCATAACAAGTTACAATTGGTCAAAGATTATTTGCACCCTTTAAATCATGACATACCTTTCTGCCTATTGTGCCTACTTAAAGCTACCTCTTGTTTCTTTGCAAAGAAAAAGAAATCACAATTTACTTTCCTGAGCATTTGGAGGAGTGAGCTCTCCAAAGAGGTGTCCCTAGAGAAGCAAGCAGGGACTCACAGACGCTCTGAGAGAAAGCCACTGGAAACAGAGGCTGAGCGCAGTGGAGCCCAGGAGCAGGGGACAGGCAGATGCAAAGGAAACTCAATGCCAATGGCCTGTCTTCACAGTCCAGGTGTTTTCCTCTTGAAGCATTAATCTGGAAATTTTCACAGGCTTAGAACTGTAAATTGCAACTTAATAATTCTCATTTTAAAAAGCCAATCCATTTCTGGGATATTGTATTTCAGCAGCTTTAATAAACCGAAACAGGGCCCACCTACACCAGTATGGCCTCATCTTAACTTGGTGACATCTGCAACAATCCTATTTCCAAATAAGGTCACAGTCACAGGTGTCGGGCATTCAGACTTAAACAGACCTTGTGACTAGCTTAGAAGGTGCCCAGAAGGCCTCTCTGAGTGGGGGGCATTTAAATTAAGTCTGGAAAGGTAAAAAAGAACTAGCATGAAAAGGGAATGGAGGTAGGGCAGACCCAAGTTCTAGGGAGCAGAACGGCACGAGCAAATGCCCTGTGGTAGGAGGGATTTGTTGCACCTGAAGAAGCCCCAGAAGGAAGGAGTGGCTGGGATTAATCATGGAGGGCCTTAGAGAGCCATGGTGAATTGTGCGTGTGCTGGTTTGAAACTATTGTGTACCCCAGAAAAGACCATGTTCTTTTAATCCATTCCTGTAAGAGCAGACCTACTGTAGGTGGGACTTTTGGTTAGGCTATTTCAATTGAGATATGACCCAGCCCATTCAAGGTGGATCTTAATCCTTTATTGGAGTCCTTTGTGAAGAGGATAAAAGACAGAAAAATCCCAGAGAGTTTAGAGAGAAACACCCTAGGAGAAGCAAGCAAGAACCCATGGGAGCTGAGGAAGAGAGCCAGTGAAACCAGAACACAGGAGAGAAGGACCAGCCAACATTGCCATGGGCTTTCCCAGGTGACGGAGAACCCCAAATGCCAGCAGCCCTTCCTCAGAGAAGGTATCTTCCTCTGGATGCCATAATTCGAACATTTTTCATGGCTTTAGAATTTGTAACTTGTGATCTAATAAATCCCCATTGTTAAAAAAAAAAAAAAGAGAGAGAAAGAAAGAATGAGAGAGAGAGAGAAAACAGAACTCTCATCCTAGCTTGGCTACTTGCAAGGCTTGTTAGATTTAGACATGCCTTTAACCTCTCTGGGCATTTGTTAACTTGTCTTGCCTAATCATAAGCAGTGAGGCTGCGGGATATGGGAAGTGAAAGGGAAAGTTATGCAAATGTAGTGAATGAACAAAGCCAGAGACCTGTCTGTTCAGCTGCCTTCTTGTACGGAACACTTTGCCCTTTCCTACAAGGGCTACCTCAAGAAGAGCTTTCTGGACGTTAAATTTGCACCCACCACGTGGCCTCACCAGCACGTGTGATGGCTTACTTTCAGAAACAGTTTCAGGATCTTCATCTCTAAAATCTCATTTCTGATCATTCCCGTGATTAGCTGTACCTGAGAATGTTTCTTGCACAGTCACCTGGGGCAAAGGAATTTAAGTACTCTCAGGAATCATTACTGTGCACTCAGGCTCTGGAGAAAGAGGGTGTGGCCTAGTTTTTGAGATGTGTTCAAATGTATAAAACTCTTAAAACCCAAAGTATTCTAGAACTGTAGGAAGATAAAATTAAGTGCTGGTCTCTCCTTGATGGTTAAAACAAAGCTATTTTTAGGAAAGTGCTTTCCCTTGTGTTTAATATTTGAGAACTACACAGAAATGTGGTTTAATAAGGAACTGTGTTATCTGTAGTACAATATGTTCTATGAATGGCGAGACCCAGGGCAGCATTTGCAAATCCTTGGTCGGCATAAGGGTTGTGGGAGAAGAATTTTGTCAGCAAGATCTCATCAAGAGATGGAATTCCATTTCAGAACTTGTTTTGGATTAAGATTTCTGAAAAAGACCATCGTTTCAAGCCCTGATGGACTGCGGGGGGAATATATGAGAGCAGACAATTCCTAATTCTGAGTAGTTGGTGATATGTCATGTGTCTGATTAGGCTGAGAGTATGCCTTCCAAAGCAGACCCGGTAATTATTTAGTGTTTACAGTCCAGTTCAGCCTACTTATGTGGCCATATCACCTTTGGTTAACTTTAAAAAATTCCTTTCCTCTTTCTTAATATTTCTATCTAAAGTGCCTTGAACTAGTTTAAATAGTGATGGGGAGGAAAATATTTACTTAGGTGCCCCCTGCATTAAGGATAAATCATTTCCTTGCTGAGGGAAGTAAAACTTATAAACAGAACCACAATGCCAGGAATTTCCTTCCCAGGTTCCTCAGCGTGAGCACTAGGGAACCATTATGGCCTGAGCGGTGGAGGTTGATTTGATGGCGAGCTTGGTTTCTCAGTCAGATTTTCCACTGGCTTGGAGTTCTTCAGGTAGCCATTGCTAGTCTCAGAGAGCTCTTGGGTAGTGTGCTGGTTTGAAAATATTATGTACCCCAGAAAAACCATGTTTTAATCCTGATTCAGTTTTGTGGGAACCACTGTTTCTTTTAATCCTGATTCAATACTATAGGTTGGGAACTCTTGATTAGATTGTCTCCAGCGATTTGACATACCCGGTTGTGGGTGTGACCTACGATAAGAAGATGTGACTCCACCCATTCCATGTGGGGCTTGATTACTTTACTGCAGTCCTTTAAAAGAGGAAGTATTTTGGAGAGAGCAAGATATGGCAGATGCTTCAGGGCCAAAAGAAACTTCACAGCAGAGCTGACACAGATGCAGACACATGGACAACAGAGACACGGATATTTGGAGATGCTTAGAGCCCAGCAGACGTTGCCATGAGATATTAAGCAAGCCATAACCTGGAGAGAGCCAAAGGAAGCCAAGGATGAAAGCCAGCCCTGGAGAAGTAAAGTGAGGAACCCGCACAGGAATAAAGGCTGAAAGCAATGGAGCCCAGGAGCAAGGGACCAGCAGACGCCAGCCACGTGACTGCCCAGCTGAGAGAGGTGTTCCTGACCCATTGGCCTTCCTTGACTGAAGGTAACCTCTTGTAGGTGCCTTAATTGGACATTTTCACTTCCTTAAAACTGTAAACTTGTAACTTATTAAATTCCCCTTTTTAAAAGCCGTTCCAGTTCTGGTATATCGCATTCCGGCAGCTTGCCGACTAACACAGTTGTACTGCATCTCATCTCCCCAGGGTTTTTAAAATGCAGATTCCTTCCATGCTCAGACCAATGAATCAGAATCTCTGGAGGTGGGGGCCCAGAAATCTTTATCATTAACCACTCCCTCGCTGATTCTTACGTTCACTGAATTTTGAGGATCATTCCTGGAAGGAAAAAGACTCCAGGACGGAGACTGCAAAAGGGGTATTCACAATCTAGTAAAGTTAGCCTTGTCATTAAAGTATTAGCATGAATATTTCAGTAGCTTTGTATTAACATTTTCCAAAACAGAAAAAAAGGGCACAGTCCCAATACATACAAGGAGATAGTCATATATATACTCAGTTATAAGTAACTTGCATAATTTTCTAGGAGTCTGAACAGAATGCCTTCAGATCTTCCTTATGATATTTTGAGAATCTTTTAATTATTTCCACTTTTAGGCAAGTGATAAGGAAGAAATTTTCAATGGAGAATGATGTAAATGTCTTTATATACAATCTTCCCATTTGTTCATGCCTGTTAAAAAAATTATGTAACTTTACCATTCATGTCCTCATCTCTTATCATATCTCAGTTTTAGGAATAATTTATAAATTTCATAATGCTCTTATACAATAAATGTAGTAGTAATCTAATATTGCCACATAGGGAGAAATGCTATGTTATATCTCTTCCCTCAAAAAACTACGAGAGTTGGTGTTTTTCTCCAGGATCCTTATCTTAAAACACTTCTTGGTCTCTCACTCAGACCTTACAACTTCACCAAATCAAATACCCTAAAAACTGTCACCTTTTATAGCTGTTCAGTGCACAAAATGTACTATCATTTACTAGGAATTGATTTAAGGGACTTTCACTTCTGCATATATCACACTAACATGACCTAAGCTAGTAAGGAATGCGTAAAGGAACTTATTTTTATATGTAACTAGAAATTTTATTTAAAGATACAGCCTTAGAACTTTTATGGCAAGTTGTGAATAGAATACAGGAATAAGGCTCTTTCTATCTGAGACCTGCAGGAAAGAATATTTGCCGAAATAATCCGGAAAATGATTGATAGGAGATGACCTCGCCTCATAAAGAAAATCAACGGTGAAACTAAGTGAGCACAAATCTGCCCATCCAGGTCAGAAAATATATGGGAGAGGAAGACTTGGGTCCTTAGCTCAGAATCAGGGTCTGCTTCAGAATCGGATCTAGTCATGCAATTCTGTGCTTCGGTTTCCTTTTCTGTAAAAAAAGCGCCACTCCAAAAAAAAAAATTTTTTTTTAATTTAAAAAAAAGAAAGAAAACAAACAAACAGAAAAGGAGAGCCACTCCAATTTTGAGCCATTGAATTTTTTTCTATCTTTTTTTTAAGTTTTTTAAACATATTAACAAACATGAACATTCTTACTATATGATCATTCCATTCTTGGTATATAATCAATAACTCACAATATCATCACATAGTTATACATTCATCACACCATGGTCATTTCCTGGAAAATTTGCATCAATTCAGAAAAAGAAATAAAAAGAAAAAAGAAAAAAACTCATACATACCGTATCCCCCACCCCCCCATTGACCATCTGTACTTCCATCTACCTAATATATTTTAGCCTTTGTTCCCCTTATTTTTTTTCTAAACCCCTTACCACTCCCTCTCATTGATCACTAGCATTTCAATCTACTACATTTATTTTAACATTTGTTCTCCTATTATCTATTTACTTTTAATCCATATGTTTTATTCATCTGTCCATACCCTAGATACAAGGAGCGTCAGACACAAGGCTTTCACAATCACACAGTCACACTGCGAAAGCTGTATCATCATACAATCATCTTCAAGAAACATGGCTACTGGAACACAGCTCTACATTTTCAGGCAGTTCCGTCCAGCCTCTCCATTACACCTTAACTAAAAAGGTGATATCTATATAATGTGTGAGAATAACCTCGAGGATAACCTCTTGACTCTGTTTGGAATCTCTCAGCCATTGACACGTTATTCTGTCTCACTTCTCTCTTCCCCCTTTTCGGCAAGAAGGTTTTCTCAATCCCTTGATGCTGAGTCCCAGCTCATTCCAGGATTTCTGTCCCATGTTGCCAGAAAGGTCCACACCCCTGGGAGTCATGTCCCACGTAGAGAAGGGAAGAGCAGTGAGTTTGCTTGTCATGTTGGCTGAGAGAGAGAGAGAGGCCACATCTGAGCAACATAGGAGGTTCTCTGGGGGTGGCTCTTAGGCCTTATTTTAAGTAGGCTTAGTCTGTCCTTTGCGGGGATAAGTTTCATATGAACAAACCCCAAGATTGAGGTGAGCCATTGAATTTTGAGGATCACTGGTTGATGTGGATGAAATGGACCTGGTTAGGACTAATGTAAATCAGAATACAGGATAAAGGAAGATGTTGCCTGTATTTTAAAACTTCAATTTCTGTGTGAGACTAAAGGAAAAGATGTTTATTTGGTCCAAAATTTAAGTTTTCTGTAGCATACTATCTAATTTAACCTGTCTGATCAGTTTATTTAAAATCCTAATTACATGGAACCTAGAATAGGAAATTAGATCTTATTATTCTGTACAGGTTAAAGTAATACTTGGATACATTCCAAAGTAATGTGAGCAGAAAATAAAACCTACTTGCAGAGTCCCCATGAGGGATTGGGGGAAAATGTGGAACTGTTAAACTTCCCCACGTGGGGAATTCCTGATACACTCTCAAGCACTAGGGACGACCAGTAAGATCAAGGCCAAGCCCTTGATCTTGAGGCTTGCCCTTATGAAATTTGTTTCTGCAGTGGCGAAGCTGGGCCTGCTTGTAGTTGTGCTTGAGTCACCCCCAGACAATCCCTTTTGTTGCTCAGATGTGACCTCTCTCATTAAGTCAACTCTGCAGATAAATTCACTACCCACCTCACCTCTGCGTGGGACATGACTCCTAGGTCTTCCTGACCATGTGGGACAAAATTCCCAGGAATGAGGCTGACCCTGACATCATGGGATTGAGAATGCCTTCTTGACCAGAAGGGGGAAAAGAAATTGAACAAAATAAAGTTTCAGTGGCTGAGGGAGTTTAAATAGAGTCAAGAGATCATTCTCAAGGTTACTCTTAAGCAAGCTTTAGCCAGATATTGCAGACTACCATAGTATACCAAGCTCCAACCAACAGTATTCCTGAAAAACCCTAAGGAGTGCCCTAGGCCCTAAATCTCTACAAAAGTTTTTCTAGTAAATTTACTTTTACAGAAACTTAAGGCCTCCAGATTGATCCTGAGCCTGATAAAAACCCTGAAACCCAGAGGCATCAGACTCTCCACGAATATTAACCAGTTTCATTCCTCTACCCCATAAGGTCATCATCCCTTTCCAGCATGAAGAAGTTAAATGGTCATTGCCCAGATAACCTTGAAGAGTGAGGTAATGACTAAATGAGAGGGAGGAGGTATACCCAGAAATTGGGATTTGATATTTGACTGTGACTGCTGACTTATTATATAGACATTTGTTTATTTTTTCATTATTGAAAGACTTTCATCTATTTTTATTATTTTTTAAGTAGTTAAAATTTTTTATTTTGAAACATACCATATATAAAAAAGCAATGAATTTCAAAGCATAACACAACAATTAGTCATAGAACAGATTTCAGAATTTAGTATGGCTTACAATTCCACAATTTTAGGTTTTTGCTTCTTGCTGCTCTAAAATACTGGAGACTAAAAGAAATATCAATATAATGATTCAGCAATCATACTCATTTGTTAAACCCGACCTTCTCTGTATAACTCTACCATCACCTTTGATCTTTCTCCCACTCTTCAGGGGTATTTGGGCTATGCCTATTCTAACTTTTTTTTTTGCATGGCCAGGCACCAGGAATCAAACCCAGGTCTCTGGCATGGCAGGTGAGAACTCTGCCTGCTGAGCCACCATGGCCTGCCACCATTCTAGCTTTTTCATGTTGGAAGGGGCGGTCAATAATGTGGGATAGGGGATGGAACTACTTAATGCTCTGGAGAGGCTGGCCCATATGTATTTCAGGACTTATCTGGATTAGGAACCCATCTGGAGGTTGTAGGCTTCTGAAAAGCTACCCTAATGCATGGAACCTTTGTAGAATCCTACGTATCGCCCTAGGTGTTATTTAGGATTGGCAGGAATGATTTTGGTTGGAGTTTGGTAAGTTATGGTAGGTAGCAATGTCTGACGAAGTTTGTGTAAGAGTGACCTCCAGTGTAACCTCTTGACTCTATTTGAACTCTCTCAGCTGCTGAAACCTTGTTTGTTATACCTCTTTTCCCCTTTGGTCAGGATGGCATTGTTGATCCCATAGTGCCAGAGCTATAAATATTCATAATGTCTAGTGTTTTGGAATAGCCAGAAGGAATACCTGAAGTTGCTGAACTGTAATCCAGTAGCCCTGGTCTTTGATAATGATTGTATAACTATATTGCAAAAAATAATAATAACACGTTTTTAAAAAAATAAAACAAAGTAATGATGGCAAAAGCACAGGCATTGGTGTACATTAGAATACCAGATCCACAAGGGCAGGGATTTTAGTCTTTTTCCTCATTTCTCTATCTGAGAAGAAGTGGGTGCTCAATAAATATTTTTTGAAAGAATGAATCAAAGACTTCTGGGACTTATGTCTCATCTTTCTTTTCTAGTCTTCTCTTCTCAAGGGATTCTGTTTACTCTTCAATGGCTTTCCCCTTTCCAACTTTCCTAACTTCACTCTCTTCCATCAAACCATTCACCCACTGATGCTCTAATTCTTCCTCATTTCAGAGCTTTTTTCTAAAGTAATTTGTACTTAACCATTCATAGTTTAATGTAGGAGCAGCACATTTTCTCTGATTGGTTGAAATATTTTTCCTATACTCAAGCTGAAAATAAATTTTGAGAAAAGATGAAAATATTTTGGAACTGGGGGGAAGGGAATGGTGAGAGTGGTTATTTGGGGGTATATTAAGCATATATATATATATATATGCTTTCTAAATTTCCTCTAAGTAGGAAATTTAGAGCTCATTAAATGGGTGTCTGCTAGAATCTTGATCTTAAAATTAACTAGCTAGGCAGGGCATGTTAGGCTGAGGAAGGATGGTTTTATGGCTGAGTCCTCAGTCTCTAAGGTAGATGAGTAAAGCATAAAGGGAAGGCTGACAGATAGAGCTGGAATTTGCCTATTAACAATAGAGCAGGGGTTCTCAAATTTGAATGTCCATCAGAATCACCTGGGGGGCTAGTTAAAACACAAATTGCTGGGCTTCACCCTAGAGTTTCTGATTCAGTAGGTCTGGGGTGAGGCCCCAAGACTTTGCATTGCTAACAAGTGTCCAAGTGATGCTGATAATACTAGTCCAGGGACCACACTTTGAGAACCACTGCAGTAGAGGGCATGCATACAGATGCACCATCAATTTCCTTATGGTCCTCAACTCAGCTGAACTGTTTGCTGCAGATTGTGGCTGTATACAAGGGTAAACAAATTTTTTTTTCTCTCTCAGCTGCTTCAGTAAGTTCCGCAATGTAATGAAGCAAACTCACAAGAAGGAGAGTATTAAAACTGCCCCACTTCACCTTACAGTGAAAGGAATTTGTACTTCACAGCTGTAGTCACTTTAGGTAGCAGAAGCAGAAGATTCTCCCGGAGTCTTACAGACACCCCCTTAATAGCCCCACAGCATACTGCTACTTCACTGTGCTTGCTAGTGCATCTGAAAACGAATAGCCCTGTTATATATACAGCCTTTCATGGAAATACAGCATGTGGCCTTTAAACTGGTTGACTGAAAGGAGCTGGCCAAGCTGCAGGACAAATAACAGATAAGCACAAATCAGAGTGGGGAAACAAGGGCTTTTAATCATAGCACCAGGCAATGTTTGCTGAAATTAGTTGAGTCCAGGTAGATCAGAAAGTAGGGTGAAAACACTCAAGATATGTTGAAAAGCCAGTTTTGTTTTGAAACTCCAGGAGACTTAGAACACTAATGATGAAAGGAGACCTCAAGAGACCTTAAAGAGGCTTTCAAACCCTTGCTTGGTCTCAGATGAAGAATTTACATTATTCAGAAAGCTCACAACACGGTAGATCAAAAATGTGCATGTGCAATAGTAATCACAGCCTAAACATTTTGGAAAAAGAAAAGAGAATAGAAAAAGTCACCTAATAGTCTACCTTTCTAATATAACCATGCATAGCATTTGCTTCCAGTGGTCTTCCTTCTGTATGTTTTTTAATATTTGGTGTACTTAGTTTTGAATGCATTTTTTAAAAGTTTTATATGCATAATGATTAAGAACATGATCGTTGAAGCCAGATAGCCTTGGGTTCAAATCCTGAATCTAAACATTTCCAACCCTGACTTTTGCATTTGTCAAACGGGAATGATTTGGTTCATAGGATTGCTCTGTGGATTAGGTGAGGTGATACAAGTCAAGTAAGTAGCCCAGGGCCCAGTGTGGTATAAACTCTCAATAAATGGAGGCATGATTTTTCTGTTTTTATTACAAAGCATGTCATCCTTCCACAATCCTAATAATTGGGAAGTTCTTCTTAATGTCTAGAAGCATACCTATTCTGTGGGTCAGGAGTTGCTTTCAAGAAGATCTTTGTCTAACTGGTCGAGAACTTTTGTTAACTGGCCTTTGCTCAGATATTGGACTCATCAAAGAGGAATCAAAGCTAAAATATGCAAATGGACACTTGGGCTTGGAATGAGGGGCTGGTTCAGTTGCTCAAATTTAGTCAGGCTGAGTGACTTTGTTCCAGAACCACAGATTATAACTGCACCATTGAAGGCACCCCGTCTCGAGACTCGAGATGATGGACGGCTAGGGGGACAGGTGAGAACCCGCGAGTGGGGAGGTATAGATCTCCTTCCCTGTGGTAAAAACAAACCCAAGCTCAAGCCTGGCCGAATTTACCTCTGCAGCCTGGACCTCTGCTTTCTGCTCCAGACCTGTTTATCCAGCTGCTAACTTGACCTCCCCTTATAGTCTTCCTGGATACCTCACACTTAATGTGTCTAAACCAAATTTTCAGCTTGTCAGAAGATAACTATACTTTGTGTTGGCCTGTCAACAAAGGGATTAAATTTAATAGATAACAACTTCCTGACCTTAAAGGGGGAAAAATCGACTCTGATGGGAACCTTAGTTTTGCTTATCAGATAAACAGATTCTTAACTCTATAGGATAGCTACGGATAACACTGGGCAGAATAGCCAGTTAGTTCATTAACTCTTCAAATTTGATGAAATCATTTGTATACTCTCTTATGTAGCTGGTTAGAGTATTAATTGGTGAAATACTGCGAAGGACAATTGCACAAAGCTTTGAGCCAGCAATTCTGATTCTAGGGACTTCATTCCACAAATCCATGCATGTGTGAATTAACACATGTCAATCTACTGAGTGTTATTTGTGCTGGCAAAAAAAAAAAACCCGACATAGCAAAAATGTGCAAGAGACAAATTAAGAAATTCATATGTTAGAATGCACATTTAGCAGTAAAAAAAGACTGAGGATGTTCTGTGTACTTAAAGTGAAGACAAGCAAAATGTAGATCACCAGTAGAGTATATTGCCATTGGTGTAGAAAATGGGGGACCTGGCAGAAGAGAGTAGAAGGGAGACATTTTACAGTGTTCTCCTTTATACATTTTATGTCTAAGCATGAAAAAATTACATATTCAAAATGGAAACTAGAATAGAGTTTATAACTATAGCTATATCTAGATATTACAAATTCTTCTCTCTTGTTTTTTATTTCTTTTTGGTGTTTATCCAGTTTTTAAAAATCCATTTATTGAACTTTAGGTACATAAATGGAAAGAAGTTGATGTTTAAAATTATCATTTGTAAAAATAAGCAACTATTTATACTTTTAAAAGTTAATGAGTTTTTCTCAATTTCTGGTTTAATTCCACTATGGTGTCAGAGAACTTACTCTGCATGATTACTGACCTTTGAAATTTGTTTTGATTTGCTTTATGACCCAGCATATGCTCAATTTTGATAAATGTTTATTGTGTATTTGAAAGGAATATGTATTCTGCCATTGTTAGATGTAGTGTTCTATATATGTAAGTTAAGTCAAGTATTTTTATAATCAAATCCTGTAGTTTCTAATTTTTTCATCTGCAGTTTCTATCACATACAGAGAGAGGTGTTTTTATATTTTTTCTATAATTGTGAAACTGATATTTCCCCTCTTCTGTCAGATCTTGATGCATATATTTTGAGACTGTATCATTAGTTACATATGTAACTAGAATTGTATCTTTCTGGTGTATTAACCTTTGATCATTTAGGAAATGTCTATCTTTAGTAATACTTCTTGTCTTAAAATTCTTTTTTTTAACCTCATATTAGTATAGCAACACTAGCTTTTTTGGGCTAATATTGGATATTTTCCCCATCCTTTCATTTTTCAGTTTTTTTTTCTGTCCTTATATTTAAAGTCTCTTCCTGAAAAGATAATCAACGTCATTAGTCTTTAGGGACATGCAAAATAAAACCACAATGAGATACCACCATATACAGTACATTTATTAGAATGACCAAAATTAAAAAGACTGACAAGAATCAGTGTTGGTGAAGGTATGGAGGAATTAGAGCCCTGCTAGTAGCAGTATATAACCAATTTGTAAAGCACTCTGGCAGTTCTTTAAAAAGTCAAATATTACACTACCAAATGATCCAGCCATTCTACTTCTAGGTATTTGCCCAAGAGAAATGAAAGCATAGGTCTGTATAAAGACTTACACATGAATATTCATAGCAGCTTTATTTGTGATAGAAAGTGGAAACAACAAGTAAATGGATAAACAAATTGTGATAAACACCTATAAAATGGAATATTCTTCCATAATAAAAAAGGAATGGACTATTGACACACATAGATTGATCTCAAAATAATTATGCTAAGTGAAAGAAGCCAGACCACAAAAGAAAGAGAGAGAAAGACATATTATATAACTCCATTTACCTAAAATTCTAGAAAATGCGACTCATCTGTAGTAACAGAAAGCAAATGAATGGTTGCTTGGAGACATAGGGTTAGGAGATAAGGGGAGTGATTACAAAAGAGCATGAGAAAACTTTGTGATTGTGGTAGTGGTTTCATGGATGTATGCATATGTCAAAATTTAACAAATTGTATATTTTAAGTGTGTACATTGCCTTCTGTGGGATTGACCAAGCATTTTTTTATTATTCCATTTTCAACTCTATTTGTGTGTTAGTTATACATTCTTTTACTATTCTTTTGCTGTTACCATGGTGATTACAACATGAATGCTGATTTATGAGGATTTTAATATTAATTAGTGCTCCTATAATTTCCCAGACAATGCAAGCACTTTAGAACATGTGAAAAGTATTTGTTTCTCCTACCTTTTGTGTTGTTGTTGACATATAGTTTATTCTACATATATCATAACCTCCAAATTACTGTTATTGTAATTATTTTGTGCAATCATTCTTTTTTAGATTTACCTGCATGTTTACCCTTTTGGTTTTCCAGTTTTGCTTTCAGTGCTTTTTTATCATCTGGGATCATTTTCCTTCTGCTTGAAGAACTCTCTTACATTTCTTTTAGTATGGAACTGCTGGGAAGAAATTCTCTGTTTTTAAGGACATTTTTCACTAGGTTGAAACTTTTAGATTGGTAGTTATCTTTTAGCATTTTAAAGATGTCATTGCATTTGTTTTTTACTACCACTTTTTTGGTTGCAAAAATTAACAATCTTAGTACACTTTTGAAGGTAATGTGTTTTTTCTCTGGATGTTTAGAAATGTTTCTCTTTCTTTGGTTTTCATTAGTTTTACTATGATGTGTCTAAATTTTATTTTCTTTGTATTTATTCTAATGGAGTTTTATAGAGTATTTTTAAAGCTGATATTGGAATTTTTGTCAACAACATTTCTTTAAACATTGCTTCTATTTCCATTTTGTCTCTCCTCCACTTTGTGGACTTTAGTTTACATATATTAGGTCTTTTCCTTTATGTGTCTATATGCTCTTATGGAGAAATGTTCTTTTATTTAAACATTTACAAACAGAAAAGTACTCAATAATTACAGATGTTCTTTCGTTAATCAGGAAGGGTGACTATGTCAGACAGAAACTAACATCTATGGAAGATTTAGAATTGCTGGGGAGAGAAGATGTCTTAGAGAGGCACTAAAGGCATTGAATTCTTTCTTCTCTAGGCTCTCTGCTGTTACCCTCCAATTTGTAAGTCATCTAATAAATATTCTTCTGTATTCAGAGGAATTTTCCAAGTGAAAGGGATTTGGGACTCCCCTACGAGGTAGAAGCATGAGTTCCACCAGTTGCTAATAAAGAGTAAACTTCTCTTTCTAGTTATTTGTCATGTTTCTACCTGTGGAATCAGCTTTAGAGAAGTTGCATTCATGTCAATGCTGATTATGAGAAGAAATGGAAGATACGAAAAACTCTGAAACCTGAAATAATCTATTATGAGGCTTCAAACTGAAGGACTCTTGAGGAATTTATTCCAGACTTTAGTGCTTAAGACACATGTGCATGTGTGGGTATGGATGGATATATATGTATCATTTGCAACAGAAATTAATTTTGTAGTTTATTTCATTTAAAAATGTGCTTTACTAACGTATCTGAGAATCATCTCTGAAAAAATTTTAGATCACTTTCATGTTTTCAACACCAAGAACTGCTACTTACTCTTAAGCTAGCCCTGTGTTTTGAGAACCTATTAGTGCTATGTGCTATGACCCAACACTTTGACATTTCCATTATTCAGTCAGTTTTTCTACATGCAACAAATTAAAAAAAAAAACCTGATTTTTCGTAAATACTACTCTGCTTTAACCTAGTAATTTTCTGGGAGAAACATTCTTTCATGCTTACTAGGTGTAAATCATTTATATTCCTGAACAATGGCTATTTTGCAAGGTATAATTATACCATATATCCAAATTTATACCATCCACAAATTTCTATAATTATTATTTATCACTACCTTTGTGCTTTACGCTTTGTATTTGTTGACTGTTTTACAGTCAGTTGTTAGTTACTAAGAGTAAATTATGTTTCCTTTTCTTTGTCCCACTCCTTTCACTATTGTTTAAATCATGTCAGCTTCAAAAAAATCTCAAGTTGGGTAGGCCATGGTGGCTCAGTGGCAGAGTTCTCGCCTGCTGTGCCAGAGACCCGGGTTCGATTCCCCGTGCCTGCCCATGAAACAAACAAACAAAAAAACCTCATGCTTCCCCCAAACCTCTTTAAGTACTTATGAACAAGGTTTTTCCCTTGAATCAGCTTTAAAATTCTTCCAACCATCTTGGCTGCTGGCCATACTATATAATAAAATAATTTTCTTTTAGGGGTGGAAGCCAGAGAGAAGCCTTCCAGGGTTGTTTGGTTTCCTCGTACGGCTGCTGGTAGAGAGACTGGTGCTTATTGTTCCACTTGGATATTCTTGAACATCTTTACCAGTTAAAGCTGGCAAGGTGTCAAGGAGATCTGTAGCCAAGCCCCTTCATTTCATTTGTAATGAAACTAAGGCCCAGCCTAGTTAACTAGTGTACTTGAGCTCAAACAGCTGGCAAATAGCAAAACTCAGGACTAAGTCCCCAGCTATTGTAAAGAAATAGCATTGTGGTGGTTGGAATACTTGAAATAGAAATGAGGAAACGTGATGTCTAGATGTCATGGGATGGTTAAAGAAAAAAAGTGTGAAATGCATTGTCTTCTTTTCCATCAGGCCTGCTCGTACTCATTTTTTTTTCAAGTGTCCCCTCAACCCAGAAGTTGGCATTCCGAGGCTACATTAACAGCTCCCTTCTCTGTTCACAAGGCCCAGTGCACATTCCTGTATTTTAATACTTGCACATTAGTTCAATTATCTGTCTGCCCTGCTGCACCCTCAGGCCATGCCTGCTGGACTGAGCTTCCCAGAAGCAGCATAGCATCGTCCTTATCTTCATTCACTAGTGCTTAGCAGGCGGTCTGACACTTTGGATGCCCCCAGTACATAATGAGTGAATGAATGAATGGATGAGCCAACCGTTCTCTCACAATCTTGTACAATCAGTGAATCTTCCACTTAAGTGGGCATGAAATTCACCTGGAATTGCTGTATAAAAACGCCTTTACCTGGCCTTTTTTTTCTTTTTCTTTTTAGCTTTGTTTAGTAAGTCATGGGCACTGGTGCTCAAACACCCCACCCCGATTCCACCCCAAAACAAAAACACATTCAGTTATCAAGCATGACTCTACTCTGAATCTGCACAACATTTTTTTTTCTAAAAAATTCTGAGCATTCTAACAGTTTCTTCTAAAGTAGATATTAACAGGTAGGAGTCTATCTTCTGGGAAGAGGAAATGGGGAAGTAGGCACACTGACCTCTCATTCTTGGAAATCCTCCTATTACTAATAGAACATAGATGTGTCATCTGTGGGTTTATGCTCTAATATTCTTTCCTTTGAGTTGCACCATTGTCACACGTATACATCAAGCTCAGCTCTCAAAAGAATAACAGCTCTCTTGGTTTGGGAGGTATGCCTTCCATACTGGTGGCTATGATTAAATTATAGGTGTCTTAAAGTTTACAAAAAGAAAGGATCGGTATGTAAGCTATTTATACACAATGCCAGGTACGTCAATTAAAGTGCATTCCTACTACACTACAAGAACACCAAAGAGGATGCACATTAAATCTAGAATAGCTGACTATGGGGAAAAAGTGTGGGGATAGGATTCAGAAATTTTAATTCATATTTATTAAGTAACTGACGATTTGATGCAAATGATCCAGAGGCCACACGTGGGAAGCCTTGACTCATCCTGACTTCCACTGTTTATTAGTCCTGCTGTCCGACGTAATTATCCTCTGACCTGAAACACAGAGCTTCGCTACCCCTCCCCTATCACCCAAATCTCCAAATCCATTACTGCTGTTCTGACTCCCAAGTATGGGTATTGAGATTCTCAACAAACCCCAATGCTCTCTTCCATTAAAATCTGTGAATATAAAGAAGACAATGTTCAGAAAGCACTTTGAGCTCCTTGGAAGAAGGACATCCTAACTCATTGAGGAAATCTCATTGTGACACAAATATGGTATCATAAAACTTAACTAGTGGGACATGTCAAATTTGTTCTGAGAAGCTAATGCAGAGGGAAATACCCCCCCCCCTCCACGATAGCTGCGTCAACACCACGCCTGCAGGAGCTTTTGCTTGGACTGAGTTCTCTTACTTGCAGTCTTCCCACTTCATTAGAGCCAGGGTAGAGATGGAGAGGGCTGGTTTAGACACTCGAGCTCTATTTGCTTTTTTGAAATTGAAGGTCCTTATCAGTCAACATAACAGCTGATGTTTACAAAAGTTTTTAAAACTCTTAGTAGTACACCTATGCCTATATGCTACTTTATTTGCATCTATCTTTTTTTAAAATTATGAACCTAAGCGACTTCACAGGAGACAGAGCTGAATGAAGTAGTTATTCAACTACCTTAATGTGACTTCCAAAGTATTTCCGATGCTTGAGGTATATTTATACATAAACTGTATGTATTTGTACTCAATACCCCACTACATTTTACTTGTAAATTACTTATTTCGTATGCAAGTTTTCACGGGTCAATGTCATGCATATTTTTGTCACTTTAAATGGCACAATGGCTTGCATGTATTTTATGTTATGATTGCTAATTTCTTCCTAGTGTGCAATGCTCTGGTCCTTATGAGTTATTTGCTGTCATGTATAGTATGCTCATTTCTGCTCAAATTATATTTTTGTTTTTATGAATTCCGTAGGGTATGTTCTGCAAAGTGAGATTCAATAAAAGAGTAATGACCGTTTTATAGCTCCTGTTTCATATTACAGTACTACTTTCCCGAGGCACTGAACCAATACACAATCCCACCAGGGGTATGGGACATCCTAGGGTTCCCACAGCTTGACTAACATGTAACTTTATCATCTGGCCTATTTTTGCAGTCTAATATGTGTGTTGGGCCTCCCTAGAGATATGTTATTTTGAAGTTATTTAAGTGATGGCAACGCAGTTCTTTTCCATGTGGGATGGATTCCCTATTTTCATTTTAAGGACCAAAAAAATCCATCTCCTTATTCGACAGTTTGAGGGGATGGTTTTAATTACCGATGGTATAACTGATTCTGTATGGATAGGAAATAAGATTGATGTCAGGTACGGGGTCAGGCCTGAAATGTCAGAGAAGAAGACCAGTTCTGTGGCTCGAAATTAGAAAAGTCCTATTGGATTATTGGAACAGAAAAGCAGCTTCTTCTGTTGAAGGAAGGACTGGAGAGCAGGAACATTCTGATTTCGTGATGAAAAGAACACTGTGGCTTTGGCCTAGGACGATAGATTTCGTTTCGAAAAGAAAGAGCCTTCCCTCCTGTCATTCTTTGATTCCCTGGTGAATTCTCTGATTCACTTCCTTTGCTGAACATTTTTAGACATCTCCATCGGCCTCTGGTCTTTGATAAGAAAGGTTTTAGAATAGCCATGAGACAAAAGTTTGTTATTCAAATGATGTTCTGGGGAAGTCCCGATGGCCCAAGTCTCTGCAGAAGTTAGTCTTGTCTGTGAAAAGGTCAGCTTGTAAAAAGGGCATTTGCTTGGTCATCTTGGCCCTCTGTGGCTTCTGGTCATCTTCTGAAGGGAACAAATGACTACAGCCTTGCTTTGGGTTTCTGAGGTGCCATACACGAGATACAGTATTGTTTATGCAAGATAAGTCTTTTGTCTCTTTGGTCAGTGGTCTAATCTGTTGATTTTTAAAATATTAGTGATTGTCCAGCTTGTAATAAAGATCAGTCTATTGAGTACTTAAGCAAAAATATCTGAAATTTTCCTCCATTCCTGTTACACTAAATGTGGTACTTTTTGTCTTTACTTTTTTCTCTGTAGAATACTTACATTCTCTCTCTCTCTCGTACACACACACACACTCACATATATCTTTACTGGGTTATAGATCATATCATGCAATTCACTTATTAAAAGTCCATTCACAGGGTGCAGGGTGCATGGGTGGTTCAGTGGTGGAATGCTCGCCTTCCATGCGGGGGACCTGGATTCGATTCCCAGACCATGCACTGCCACCCCCCGGCCAAGAAAAAAAAGTATATTCACAGACTTGTGCATTCTTCACCACAGTCAACTTTAGAACATTTTTCATCACCCTAAAAAGAAACCCCATACCGATTAGCTGTCCCTCCCCATTTCCCTCCAGTCCCCACCCCTGAGAAACCACTAATCTACTTTCTGTCTCTCTATATTTGCCTGTTCTGGACGTTTCATATAAAAGTCATATAATATGTGGTCTTTTGGTCTGGCTTCATTCACTTAGGATAACTTGGGACATTTGTATTGATTCCACTTTTTGTCTATTCTAAATAATGCTGCTATGAAATTTGTGTACATGTTTTTGCATGGAGGTATGTTTTCACTCCTCTTGGGTAAATACCTGGAAGTGGATTTGTTGAGTCATATAGTAACTGTGTTTAATGTTTTGAGGAACTGCCAGATCAGTGTCCAGAGTGTCCAAACCATTTTCAGATCCCATCAGCAGTGTGTGAGTGCTCCAGTTTCTCCGCACTTGTTACTGACAACCTCTTTTTAAAGGCATCGTAGTGGGTGCAAAGTGGTGTCTCATTTTGGTTTTGATTTGCATTTACCCGGTGGCTAATCGAGTACTTATTTCTTATTCTAATGGTTCTTGTACTTTTTTAAATTAAAAAAGGAAAATGCTGCAAGATTTTAAAGAGAACAGTTATTTCTGTCTGCTATAACTTCCTCTGAGTCTTTATACTTCATTGCATTATAATGCAAGGAGCCATAACTAGTATGAATGTGATTTTTCTTCCATCCTTGCATTCATTCAACATTCAGAATCCTAGGAAGGAGAGACGATTTTCCTGTTTTGTTTTATATGCCCACTCCTTTGATTTGTAGTTCTATCTAGACAGTATATAACAAGAGTGTGAGACTACTGAAAAGAAACCAGGGTGCTCTTGGGAAGGAAGAATGGATGCCAAAATTGGGACCAGAATCCTCCCAAGTTCTACCACATTGCCAAGGTTGAGAGATGAACAGAACATGTTAGAAACCTTTTCATACTGGGATAGTTAATAATTCTGCATATTATAATGGAGAAAATAAAATAAGCTTTATTTAAAAATTACAATGTTCATATGTTACCACAATGAAATTAAGGGGAAAAATGTATAGTACTGGTGTAAGGACAGACAAACAGCCCAATGGAATATAATTGAGAATTCAGAAACAAACCCACATGCCGATGGCTAATTATTTTTGACAACAGTGCCACATTCACTCAATGGGGAAATAATTCTCTTCAAAAAGTTATGTTGAGTAATCTAGTTCAACCTATCTGTATAGCTCATTTGAACAATTGAAACACAGGAAGCACAGAATAAGAAAGAGGTCCTTTAATCCTGTATAGAATATTATAATGCCTAGAAACATCCTAGAGTATATTAAGCAGATAATCAAAAAGTATTGGCAAAGTCCCCTGAGGGAGGGAGGAAGACTATGGAACTATTAAACCTTACCATCAGGGAATCCCCTGATACTGTGTCAAACTTTAGGGATACCCAAATCAATAGGCCATGCCCTCTATCATGAGGCTAACTCTTGTGAAGCTTATGTAGGTAATGGAGAAGCTTAGACTACCTATAGGTATGCCTAAGAGTTACTTCTGGAGGACCTCTTTTGTTGCTCAGATGTGGCCTCAGTCTCTCTAAGCCCAACTTTGCATGTGAAATCATTGCCCTCCACCCTATGTGGGACATGGCATCCAGGAGTGAAAGTCTCCCTGGCGATGTGGGAGATGACTCCCAGGGATGAATCCAGACCTGGCACCGTGGGATCAACAATTATATCCTGACCAAAAAGGGGGAAAGAAGTGTAATTAATAAAGTATCAGTGGCAGAGAGAGTTCAAGTAGAGTCGTGAGGCTACTCTGGAGGTTATTCTTACATAAGCTTCAGTTAAACCTTGCTACCTGTGGTAGTCGGGTTCAGGTGTCAACTTGGCCAGGTGAATGTGCCTAGTTCTGTTGTTGTGGACATGAGCCAATGGCATGTGAACCTCAACTGTTGTTGTTTATATCTGTCAACTAGGAGGTGTGCCTGCTGCAATGAATGATGCTTGATTTCATTGGCTGAATGCTTAAATGAGAGAGCTCAAGGTGGCACAGCCCAAGCAGCTTGGCATACCTCATCTCAGCATTCACAGCTCAGTTTAGGCCTTTGGGGATACAGAAAGAAATCACCCCGGGGAAAGTTGTTGGAACCCAGAGGCCTGGAGAGAAGGCCAGCAGAGATTGCCTTGTGCCTTCCCGCGAAAGAAAGAACCTCACTTGAAAGTTAGCTGCCTTTCCTCTGAAGAACTATATGTTTTTAACTAAATAAATCCCCTTTTATTAAAAGCCAATCCATCTCTGGTGTGTTGTATTCTGGCAGCTTTGGTAGACGAAAACACTACCTATCACAACCTGCCATCCCCCAACTAGGACCATCCCAGCCAATCCTAAAGAACACCTAGGGCAATATATAAGAGTCCACCAGGGTTCCAGGCCCTAGGGTAACTTTTCAAACCTACAACCTGCAGATGGGTCCCTGATCCAGATAAGTCCTGAAACCTAGCCCAGCCTCTCCAGAACATCACATAGTTCCATCTCCCTACCCCATATTAGTGAAAGACCCTTCCAATATCAAAAATTTAGAATTGCCATAGCCCAAACAACCCCAAAGAGATGTATGGAAAGATCAAAGGCGATGGTGGAATTATACATAGAAGATAGGACCTAAATTGATATGAATGCTGAATCATTAAATTGATATCTTTTAGTCTTCAGTATTTTAGAGCAGCTAGAAGTAAAACCTAAAATTGTGAAATTGTAACCCATGTCAAAGTCTGAAATATGTTCTACAAATAATTGTGGTGCTGTGCTTTGAAATTTATGGCTTTTTTGTATATATGTTATTGTTCACAAAAAAAAGAAGGAAAAAAGTTGAATGTGATGATAAAAAAGTATTTAAGCTCTCTAGCCTCCTATTTTCTGGAGCAGCTAGAAGGAAAAATATGAGAGGATTGTATGGTAACCCATGACAAACTCTGGGATCTATCCTGTAACCACTTGTTGAAGAGTGCTTTGAAAACTATTGCTTTTTTATTTCTTTGCTTTGTATATATGTTATACTATACAATAAAAATTTTAAAAAAAGAAGTAATGCTAAGAAAACTGGATATCCACATGTGAAAATGGAATTAGATCCCTCTCTTATACCACATTTTTTTAAAAAATGGACTCAAAATGAACCAACGACCTAAGTATGGGAGCTAAAACTAAAAGTTCTTAGAAGAAAATGTAGCGGAAAACCTGCAGAATCTTGTATTAGGCAGTGGATTCTTAGATATGGCACCAAACACATGAGCCACGAAAGAAAGAAGATAGATAAATTGGACTTCATTGAAATTTAAAGCTTCTGTATCTCAAAGGACATGATCAAGAAAGTGAAAAGACAATCTACAGAATGGGAAAAATATTTGGAAATCATATATCTGATAAACATTTAATGTCCAGACTATGTAAAGAACTGCTATCACTCAATAGCAAAAGGACAAACAATCCCATTAAGTGAGCAAAGGACTTTTACTAGACATTTCTCAAAAAATAAAAATAAAAGGATACAAATGGCTAGTGAGCACATGGAAGATGTGTTCATCAGTAGTTATTAAAGAAATGCAAATCAAAACCAGTTCATATCCATTGGGATGGTTATTATTAAAAAAACCTAGAAAGTAACAAATGTTGGCAAGGATGTGGAGAAATGGGAACCCTCATACATCGTTGACGGGAATGTAAAAGAGTTCTGCGGCTGTGGAAAGCTGTATGGTGATTCCTCAAAAAGTTGAACATAGAACTACCATCTGACTTGGCGATTCCACTTCTAGGTTTATACCACAAAGAACTGAAAGCAGAGACTCTGACAGTTATCTTTTTTTTTTTTTTAAATTTGCATATGGGCAGGAGGCACCAGGGATCGAACTCCAGACCTCCAGCACAGCAGGTCGGAGCTCTGCCTGCTGAGCCACAGCAGCCGCCCTCTGACAGTTATCTTTAGACGATTGTTCATAGCATTATTCACAGAAGCTAAAAGGCAGAGTAACCCAAGTGTCCATCAACCCATGAAAGGACAGACAAAATGTGACATGTACACACAATGGAATATTATTCAGCCATAAAAAGGAATGAAGTTCTATACATGCTACAGCATAGTTGAGCTTTGAAGACGTCATGTTGAGTGAAAAAAGCAAGTCACAAAGGGACAATTTTTGCATGATTTCATCTATATGTAATATCTAGACTAAACCAATTCACAGAGACAGAAAATAGATGAGAGGTTATCGGTGTGGGGCGTGTAGAATGGGGAGTTATTGCTTAATGGATACAGAGTTTATGTTTAGGTTAATGAAAAATTTTGGTAATGGATGATGGAGATGGTAACACAATTTTGCAGATGTAATTAATATCACTGAATTGTACACATGGAAGTGATTAATATCAGAACTTTTGTGTTATACCTATGTTACACAGTAAATTTTTAAAATTGTAATGTTTAAAACTTTTATATCCCCTTGTTAGATTCACAGCATGTTTCAAATATATGCTCTCATTTGATCCTTAGTTATCTGTTAGCTTCTAATTATACCCTACAGTGGCATTATATTGCATCCCTCAGCCTCATTGTGGTTTAAATATGCTTTTGTGAACTAGCCTGAGAATCCCAAGCACCAACAACTGATTTAATGAGAAATGTGTTCTGAGTGCCAAACAAAGGACTGACAAATAAGTGCAAGGACTCAATGTATTTGTAAGCTGAGTATCTCTCATTGGCAGGCTCGAACCAGCAGGCATGAGTAGACAATGGAGAACAACTTTCTCTCCTATGCCTGGTTCCAGCCTTCTAGAGGTGTTGGCTGAGGGCTCAGCGATGTCGATATGGGTGGCACAAAGGGGTACTTCACTCGGAAAAGTTTTGAAGAAACATAGTCCTTGGGAATTCCAGGTGCAACTAAGGTCCCTGGAAAGTTCTCTAGTTCTCTAATGTTTTCTGTTTGAGCAGGTAGCTGACCAGAGGGTTCAGCTGCTTGAAATGAGAATGGTTGGATCAAAATGGCAGCTCAGGACTTAAAGCACTGTGCTGGGTCTCTGACTAGATGTCCTCAGTTAGAAACAATTCGTCTGGAGAGACTGAGCCAAGGCCCTGGATTTTTTTCTTGGGCCCAAACTCTGCTTCCTTTAATGCCATCATCCTTTCAGTATTGGACAGGCATCCTGGCTTTTGTGAGCCTTGTAAGAATGTGTATTATCAGACAAATACTTGTGACCTCTACCAGCAGGTCACACTTTGCCCATCGTCCAGCCAGGACATAAGTTTTATAACATGATATCAAGGACTGCATCTATAATTGTGATGATTTAAAAAAAAAATTCAGTTCATTTAGATTTTTCTGTTTTAATCCAAGGTATTCTTCAGCGGAAATAAGGAAACAGTTTACGCTCCCGCCAAACCTTGGCCAGTACCATCGGCAGAGCATAAGTACCTCTGGCTTCCCCTCTCTTCAACTAGTAAGTATGAGTTACAGCTTTGCCTAGAGGATGGTGAAGTGCAGGGGTTTCCAGCTTCTGCCTTTGCTTCCTAATTCTTCCATCTTCTCACTGCCATCTTGCGGTGTCCAGCCCACGCTCAGAATGCCATACCTGGTGATTGACATCAGACGTTTCCTCTCTCCCTCTGACTGGCAGGGCTTGGAATGTACATCAGCCCTCCAGGAGCTGCAGGTTTGAAGTCTCTGGACTTGGGGAACGTCTAGGCTGTTTGATTTCACCCAAAGTCTGGTTCATATTTGGGGGGTGGGGGGGTGGGCTAGCTTGGAATCTTACCTCTTTGGTAGCATACTTTTATTGAAAAAAATGTATTCCAAAAGCCAAGTTATAAACCTTCATTTTAAAATTTTAGTCTTAAAATAGCATTCACTCATTTTAGGTGTGCCATTTGATGAATGTGGCAATTCATAGTCATTTAATGACTACCACAATTAAGATGTGGAACCATTCCTTTACCCTAAAAATTCCCTCATGTCTCTCTGTAGTCTCCCGACCCCTAGCTCCCATCCCCTTCTGTCATTATAATTTTGCCTTTTCTGGAACGTCATATAAATGGAACCAGACAGTGTGTCCAAACCTTCATTTTGAAACCCTCCCCTTTCTCAGTTAGAGATTGCCTACATTTTTATATTTACATCAGTTGTTGAATTAGTGTGCATATATGTGTTACATTATTTGAGGGCTAACTGCCAGGAATACGCCAACGGGTTGATTCTGACTTAAATGAGATGGTTTGTAAGAAGAGAAGTGAGTATTCACTTCCTTTGTGAGAAGGCTCCAGCCAGCACTGTGCTCACTTCCTCAGGCACAGCACCGCGGCGCTTTCTTGCTCTCGTGGTTATCTTGAGAAGGTTAGGCTATTTTTTTCCCCCTTCACTTATTACTTCAAAACCACTTCTGCTCTTAGAAATGTTGTAACCTTCCACGCTGTTTCCTGTAGCCGCCATTTTGTCTCCTGTAACAATTTACACGCCGTGTAACTGTGTATCTTTGAAAGGTATGTTTACTGGAGTGATTTGTGGTTATTTCAGTAGGATAAATTGTGTGTGATGTTGTGTCGTTAATGAGATGGATAGTACTAAGAAATGCATTGCACCTTTTCTTGCACCCTTGGCATTTCTTCAGAAAATCTGTTCATGACTTTTGGTGGTTTGCTAAACTGCCCTTTTTATTTGCACTTTTTCCAACGAGGTTTCAAAATTGCATTTTGTGCATAATGTCTTTGTTTTCAGATTTATTAGATAAGCTTTAAGCCAAGTTAAACTAGATAGGCTTTGAGGTTTAATTTGGTGCTAATATACCTTTCATTGAAAGCCAAAATTATTATTTTTAAAAATTTCTGACTCGGGTTAAAAATATAGTTAAAAAGTGACTGGATACACTTTTATATTTTAAACAAAAGGGGTCGCCTGTTGGTGCTTTGCTTTTTTGGTAAATTATGACTGCAGTTTCTGCAGTATCTATCTTGGGAAATAGTGTGGACATCACTTTAAAGAGGCTTTAAGGAAGTTTAGCTAAGAGGTTTTAACCCCTCCGTTACTCGCCAGCTTTTTATTTTATACTGAAGCCTTACATTTTTTCATCCCTTCTTATTTAAACCAAGATTTGCTCAAGATTTACAGGTGTCCTTTTGGTAGTTATGCTGCTTCATCAGTAGGTTTTGATGAAGATGATTTTGTTGAATTGCTTCATTACCTTGACAGTCAAGTTATCATGTGGCTTAACTCCCCATTTTCTAACATAGGATATAGAAGAAGTAGCAAAAATTGTTAAAAATGTTCAACTATACAAGACTCATGTGTTACTACCTGTCATAATTTATTCCTGATTCTATTTTCAAGTAAATAATCTTTAAAAATCTACTTTGGCTTCTTGAATATCTTTATCCAAATCTCTCCTCCAGCTTCTGCTCAGTCTGTGGCCTTCATTCCTTCTCATTGAGGGCCTGAAAGGCAGGAAAAAACATGAGGGCACCAAGAGGCCCTTATTTGAATCCTTTTTATTTTTTAAATAGATGGTCTGCTTAGGAAATCCCATCACTCTAATGTTTACCTACTTGTCATGTTGTATTAGCAGCATGAATGGATTTTTTTTTTCCCTTGAGCAATCGTCCCAAATGATTCCTCCAATAGAAATAATCAACTTACATGGCGATTTCCCTTTCCCTTAAAAAAAAAAAAAGATTATTTTCTTAGAAAGATAATGGAACATTTCAGCAAGATTTGTTTCTGGCAGAGCAGAGGAGTAGTTTATCATCTAAAGACTCTCAACATGAAGCAGTTTTAGAAAACTTTTCTTTAATGAGAGACCATAGACTGTTTAGCATGTTATTTGGACAACTGAAAAATAAAACTGAGGGCATGTTTACCTTTGTTTATATAACCACCTTTTCAACAACCCTGCACGATGATACAAGTGAGCTTCAGTTTCCTCATCTGAAAAATGGGTATAGTAATACCCACTAATATAATAGTTGCTGTATATAGCTACTATTGCTGCCTTATGTATTTGGTACTACTGAAACTGTAGGAGATTAAAAGAAGAAGATGTACAGGAGATGCTTTGGGCTCTGAAGGGTTTTATGATCTATTTGAGGAGATAAATAACATAGAGGCCCCGCACTGACTTTGAGTGTGGTGGGTGTTCAGAATAAAAAGCCATACAGTAATGGAGGTAAAGGCTGCATGGGGGAAGCCAAGCAGGTTTAGAGGGTGGTTCTCAGCCTGGCTGCACATCGGCCTCACACAGTGACTTTTTAAAACATACGTCTGGTCAGCCCACCCTAGAAAAGTTAAATCAGCATCCAAGGGGTGTGGCCCAGGTATCAGTGTTCTAAAGTTCCCAGGGGAATGTAACAGGCTGCCAGGGCTGGAGATTATTTAAAGAACCTCCATGGAGAGAGACATTCCAAATAGGGGAAAGGGCAGAAAGAAAGGCAAGGTTTGTTTTGCTGTCCTGGGTGCTCTCAATTTCAGGATGTGTGGTGAGCAACGGCCACTTGCTAATACTCCATGTACATCCTTATATAAATAGAGCAGTTACTGTCACTAATCTGATAAGTCAAATGAGAGGAAAGGTGGTCTCTGATGTTGTTTTTTGGTCTTGTCAGGATTTGGGTTTTTTAACTCGAACTGTAAAATGTTAATGCGATGACTGTGTACATGTAAATATTTTAAGCAGATTAAATGTTTTTAATTTTGTATTTTTGTCTGTGGAGGGGAATCATCACCTAGAGATGATTTTGTAGATATGATGATAAACTTGCCCTGGGTCTGTATGGCATTCCCTCTCCCTCCAGGGTCCCTGGTGACCTATGCCCATGAGAGCAGCTCTCCGGCACAGTAACTATTCCTGTGTTGAATTACTCATCAGCTTTGACATTCTCTGTTGCTCTAGCCATGTGCACAGGCTGGTCAAAGACCCTCTGATGCCAGCCTCCTATGTATGCAAACAGCATTATAAATATATAATATATATATATTATATATTTATATATATATATTTTTTTACATGGGCAGGCACCGGGAACTGAACCTGGGTCCTCTGGCATTGCAGGCAAGCATTCCTGCCTGCTGAGCCACCTTGGCCCGCCCAACAGCTTTATATTTAATATCTTGTTTAAAATGAAACTGAAATCACTAAAACTATATTCATATTATTGAAAGTGGGGAGGGGAGTGGAAATGTACAAGAGAAGAAGAATCTATACACTAAGATAAGTAAGGAGGATTTAAGATACTGTGTAAATGGTTAATAACCTTAATCTATCTTTTTGTAGAGGGAAATATCCTATTTTTAAAAAAAGAGAGAATAGAAACTTTTGCAGTAGAGTAGAATGAATCAGCTGGGCCATAACGGCTCTGGCTGAAAAAAAAAAAGGATGTAAAAAAAACCACATCCTGGATATAGACCCCAAATCATAGTTACACGGCATGTTTGTATATGTGAAATTTATGTTAAAAAAAAAAGCCCTGTACCTTAAAAGAAATTCATTTTGTGTTATGTGTTTAGGTTTCTGTGCAATAAAGAAACCTTTTTTTTTTCTTGCAGATAAGGGTGATTTAAATGATGAGCCACATGGTAAATATGGTCCTCTTGTTTTCTTTTGAGTCTACTGTTCTTTTCTGCTTTATCTTTCAAGAAGTTGGGCTGTATTGGATTTTACTTGAGGGGTCATTAAGGAAAACAAAAATTTCAATATAGTTTTCATGTAAATTCACAGGAGATGATAAATGAAAGAGTGCAGCCTACATTAAGAGCAGGGATTTCATTTTTGTCCTTGGAAAGCAGGTCTTTGGTCAAAACAGATTGATGCCCATAATGGCACGTCAACATCTTCCACTCAGTGACAACAGTTGAAAATTGCCACTGGTGAAGGCAGGGAAGCACTGTTTAATCTAGGCCAGGATGTACTTTGAAATCACTGAAGCCAGAAGAATCTTACAGGCTTGGAGCCAGTTTACTTCAAGATAGTAGAGAGCCAAGAGGATTGTCCTAATCACTCATTCTATCAAAAAATATTTGAGTCTTGCTCTGTGCCAACAACTGCTCTATTTCCCTCATGTACAGGGGTGAATACGGCAAAAGGCCTGCCCTCATGGAGCTTCCATTCTAGAAGGGAATTCAGACATAGACAAGTAAATGTAGACTGTCTTAGGGGGTGGTAAGTGCTATGAAGAATAAAATAAGGGAAGGAAACAGAGTGACATGGAGAGAGTGCTATTTTAAACTAGGTGTTCCGTGTAGGCCTCTCTCTGGAAAGGGGGCACTCAGGCAGAGTCCTGAATGAAATTGGCAGGTACCGGAGGAAATACGTTATGATCAGAAAGAACAGCAGGTGCAGGGTCTCCGAGGCAGGAGTGTATGTGGCATGCTCCAGAAACAGCAAGGAAGCAGAGTGTCTCCTGAGCCAAGTGAGCTATAGATGATATCATAGAGAGAGCAGGGCAGGGTTATCAGCCTCAGAGACCACAGAAGAACTTTGACTCTTACTCTCATTAAGAAGCCTTGAGCACAGGCCTGACATGATCTGACTTTTTGACTTTTTGTAAGGATTGCTTATGGGGCTCTTTTTATAACGATCGCACTGGCTTTTTTTTTTTTAATTGTGAAATATAGCATACATACAAAAAAGCAATAAATTTCCAAGTACGTTTTAACAAGTAGTTATAATCATGGAAGTGTAAACCATACCAAAATTTAAAATCTGTTCTATAACTACTTGTCACGATGTACTTGAAAATCACAGTGCCTTTTATGTTAAGAATAGTGTGGGGTGGGAAGGGCAGTTGGGAGGATATTGCAAGAACCCAGAAAAGTGATGATGTTACTTTGGAATAGGGTAATGTAATAGGGAAGATGAGAAGTAGTTGGATTCTGGACATATTTTAGAAGAAATATAGGATAGATGGGATTTGCTGATGTGGAGTATAAGAAAAAGAGAAAAATCAAAAACACTGACCCCAAAGTTTTTGGCTTGGGCATCCATTTGGAACGCAATTGCCATTTTGCTGAGATGTGGTGACTTAGAAGGTATCGAAGGAGCAGATTGTCAGGAAAATTAAGTGTTTGTTTTGAATTCATTGGGACTGAGACGCCTATTAGATCTCCAGCTGGTGATGTTGAGGTGTAATCGGAAAAGTCAACCTGAATTTCAGAGCTGCAGATATAAATTTGTAATAAAAAAAATAGATGGTACTTTAATATAGGACTGGGTGAAATTATCTGGGAGTGAATGTAGATGGAGAAGAGAACCTTAGGGCACTGTACAGTAGGAGAACCTAGAAAAGAGGTGGTCCAAAGATTGAGTAGTTAACCATGCTGATTTGCCCAGGACTAATAAGTGTCTTGGTACATGAGACTTTCAGTGCTAACACCGGGAGACTGGGACACACTGGGATGATCGGTCACTCTCCGTGTGAAAGCATTTCAAGAAGTGTCACAAGAAGAGAAAGTGCTTAACTGTGTCAAATGCTATAGATGAACAAGAACTGAGCATTGATCATTGGATTTGGTGACACTGGGTCTTTGGTGGCTGTGACAAGGTTTGTCTGTTATGCAAATCCAGGTGGTTGTGAGGTGTCCCCCATATGGGGTAAACATGCATAGGATGCAAGGCCAGTACTCCAGAGACGTCGTAGCTCTTCCCCAAACCCCACCCAGAGGGGCACAGGCTTTCCCCATGGTGTAACGAAGGACTCGGGTCCTTTGCAATTACCTGTATGATCTGGATCAGATCATTTAAGCATGCTGTTTTTCTAATGTCCTTATTAGGGAAATATCCAGATTTTTTTTTCATTTTAATCTATTATCAATATGCTTTCTTATACTACACTGTACTAGGAGTTATGTAGGTTAATTTTAAATAGAGATAGTTCTGGTCTTGTAGGAATTTACACTTATGAACAGATAGAATCCTACCCCATGTCGGGAGAACTAGACTTTGATGTATGTTAAAGGAGAAGGAAAGTCTCGAATTTACTTAATTTAAAAACTGAATGTCTGATCATGGACAATTTAATCTGTTAAGGTGTTTTAAATATTTTTGTGTATTTCTAGTCTTCCATGGATAAGCCGAAGATAAAGACTGCACACGTCTCCACTAGAGAAGTGTTGAAAACTTTTTTTTTTACATGGGTAGGCACCAGGAATTGAACCAGGGTCCTCTGGCATGGCAGGTGAGCATTCTTGCCTACTGAGCCACCGTGGCCCACCCTGTTGAAAACTTTTTGAGGGCAATATGTCTGCTCAGCCTAGTACTTGAGCACTATAGGATCTCAATGAGTATTTGTTGAATGAATGAAAGTGAGTATATCAGTTAGGATTCAACCAGGGAAGCAAAACCAGGAGAAGTTTACATACGCATATGCATTAAGGAATTTATTGCAAGTAATTGGCTTATGTGCTGGTGGGAGCTGACTAAGCAAACCTGGGCAGGCAGGCAGCAAAGAAAGATCATGAGCAGCTGAAACCACAAGGACATGAGCTGAAGGATATGCCTTCTTTTAAAAGGCTTCCAACTGATTAAGTCAGGCCCACCTAGGATAACCTCCCTTTTGATGAACTTTAAGTCAGTTGATTAGGGACTTTAATTACATTGGCAAACTCCCTTTATAACAGCACCTAAATTAGTGTTTGGTTGAATAAGTGGAAGAGGATATGTGTGTGCTACATATGACTGTTGCCTCCCTTCTATCCTCCAACTCCTACAAGAGAAAACTTTTGTAGAGCCCGCCCTATGTGGAAACATAATAAACAGAATTTGAGAAATATAGTTCAACCTAGCCTAATTTCACAAAGCCATCATATTAAGTAAAAAATGCTTTAGGATAATTTGTAGTCTTAAGTATTTTCATTCATGTAGAAAAGGGGTTTTTGTTTTTTATTTTGAATATTTTTGTTCTTATATTCTTTTGAAAAATTATGTACAAAAATGTGATCATTTGTGGTATAAAGCTAAACTTCTTGAAATTATTTTGGATCATACCTTTTAAATTGGTCCTTGGACTCCACTGACTAGGAGTCCAAATACAGCTCAACAGTTGAGAAAACGAAATAGTTCATTTACTCCTTTGCCTTTTAAGCTTCCAAGGCCCCAAGTCCCGCCATACATTCTGACCTTTGAACTTCTTCCCACCCCACCCTAACCCCAAACTTCATTCCCCAACAAAATGCAATGCCAGTGTGATTTTCTTCAATATTGGTTTTCTCCATTTGCTAAATACGTGTGTGTGTGTGTGAGTGTTTTGATTGTTTCACAGTCAACCCTGTTCTTGAAATTAAAACTCCAGATAGTTTAGAGAACAGAAATTTGTCTTGGTTCCTGTTAATTATTTGAATTTGCCAAGAGGAACAGCTGCCTGGAGGCCTACTTAAGAGAACAATCTCTCATCTTTTTTTCTTTTGCCTCTTCCACAGCACCCACTTGCCAGTGGCGAGACATTTCATCACATTTGGAATGAATGGTTTCCTCTTTGGTTACTTTCAATTTTGAAGGAGATGGGGAGACAAATTATTAAATGCCTACCTGGGTGCAGTATTAAAACCATACTCTATAATTCTTTCATTGTTTGTGTTTATAGTCTATTCAATTCTGGAATGTACTCAGACCTGAAGAATTTACAACCTTATGATAAATTGTATATATTGCACTTGGCACATTGCCATACAGTTTATGTTCAATGATGATCTTATGCTTTTTTTTCATACTCCCTACCCAAAGATGGCATTATTTATGGTTGAGAATGCGGCAAACTTCATCATCTCATAGTTGACAAGGGTGCAAGCTCTGTGAGCCCGGCTACCTGTTCTCTGCATCCCTAACTCCTGACTCAGTAACTGACATTCAATAGGTGCTCAACTGATAATTGCTGAAAAAGGAAGTTAGCCATCCTTTTCTCTCTGGATGTTGGAGACAGCTGTCCTTTAGGCAACAGGCGCTATCAACTGGGGTTTTCATCTATTTTTTTTTCATTTTGTATGCTGTATGGCAGAGTAACATTTCATTATTTTTCCATGTGAGTATCCCCTTATTCTTGTTTGTTTGTTTGTTTTGCTTGTTTGTTTGTGTTTTGGGAAGTGTGTGGGCCGGGAATCAAACCCAGGTCTCCCATATGGCAGGTGAGGATTCTGCCAGTGAACTACCCTTGCACTCCCGGTTTTCATCATTTTGGGCTTTGAATTTCAGGGACATAATAAGAATTATATTTTGGTAGAATTGAGGTTTTTTCCCTTTCTGATGATTTCACACAAATGCCATTTCTTCACAGAAACTGCTACTTATTATTTATTAGTGCTAGTGTCATACTGCTTCAAATTGTACTTCATATAATTGTTAAGTGTATATTCCCAGTGCCTCTGCTTGAATAACTGATATTCTTCCTAATAAATGTAAACATTATTACTCTGAGCAGCCAACCTGGTGAGAGGCTCAGAATGGAACTCATGGGTAGTGTTAAAGATGTTTTTTGACTCACTTCCAAACACATTTTACTCTTGCCTTGTGTTTGAACGATTTCAGGAAATGCAGATTCCCTAAAAGCCCACAAGAGAACACAATTAAAGTTGTGGTGATTGAGAATATGATCCTTCCTGGGTTTGAATTCCAAATGGGCTATTTCCTAGCTGTGTAACTATGGGCAAATTACTTAAATCTCTCACCTTCAACTTCCTCTCCTATAAAATGGGGATAATTATAGCACACACCTCATAGGGTTCTGGTGAGAATTAAATGAGATAATGTATATAATGACCTAGCTCAGTTTCTCAGCACATATGTTCAGTAATTCTTAGTTCAATGGATATTAGCTTTACAGTAATACCTTTGGGTATAGAAAAAAATGCCGTTTTCTTTATTTCAAATTGAAGCCACTTTGATCCCTGACTCTGAATGTTCTGTACTAGGTGTGTTGGGCAGTGGATGCATCTGCCTTCTCCACCGAGGTTGGTCTGATGTAGGCGTCTGCTGCAGATTTATTTGCTCTGTGCATCGGACCATACCTGTCGCTCTCTCTGGCAGAGTTCAGCAGTGTCTTTTTGAAAATTCTGTCTCCATCCTGGCTTCCGCAAAGGCTCATCTCCAGCTCCTTTAGTCCTGGCTTGATTCCCGATCAGAGCCAAGGGAAGCTTCCTTGTCCTGTCCCACGCCACTTGGGCGCCGTCCCTGGGGAGCTGGGGAGTCTGCCCTGTCCTACTTCAGCATGTCCTATTGCCTTCTCTTCTGCCCCATCTTTCACTGCTGGCATCGGGCATTTGGCGACTCTGCCACCTTCAAGGATCCCAGACAAGAAGTAGGATCTATCTTTGCACAATTCTCAATTTCATCCCCACTCCCCAATATAAGTCATTCTTGTCTCTGCCCCCACCAGGCGACGACAGGGCTGGGGAGGGCGTAGAGCAAGCCACATTTACGTTCTCTAATCTTATTTCCTTTACCTCTTCAGCAGCACTTTGTTCCTTCTCTCCAACGTGGAGCCCTTGCATCTAGTCTGGGTGTATGGTTTCAAGGTGATGAAAAACCAGTTTTGTTAGCTCTTCTTTTAGATCAGCCCTTTTTGCACATTAGGCAGCTATGAGTCAAGAATGTTTGTTTTGTTGGTCTATTGTGGGATTTGCCCCCTCAGGCTGATGTGTCTAAATAGCCTGCCATGAATGCACACTTCATAGAGCTGCCATTATTATTATTATTATTACTATTGTTATTATTAAACAAATCTACCCTTGATTTAAGTGATCCTTTTACTTCCTCGAGACAGAGGTTCCTAAGTCTTTGGATTTCTCCAGCAAAAATATTTTATTTTCTTAATTGGGGACTAACAGGGTGTTGCCAACTTTTTATTTTATCAACTAAAGAAAATTATTTATAAACCACATTTTTTAACCCCTCCCTCTCTCATAGTGGGAAGACATAAGTGAAGAGCAAGGAGGAGTCTTTAAAGTATGTAAATTTAGCCATAAGAAACTTAGCAGATTGCTCTCAGTTTGCTCGTTTAGCTGCAGTCCAATGAAAATTTCTTCCATACCATTGCCAGTCAGCCACGCGGCATTTGGAAATCACTGCCTCAGGAGTGTTTCAGCCACCGAGTCTGGTTTGGTGTCAGCTGTGATTACATAGAAATGTTTTAGAGAACTAACGTGTAGGATAACTTGGACCAAAGGAAATACTGGCTACTCAAACAGGAGTGTCGAGTTTGCTGGAATTTCTGGAAAACTGCCTCCATTTGCTAGTCATTGTATTTGGGTAAACACAGCCTTGGAGAGGTTTTTGCAGAAGAAATTATAAAAAATTCTGTGCGCCTTGTGATCTCATTTTGGATCTCCTCAGGATTCCTCATCAAGGTGCGATTAAGGAGAGAAAAATTCTGCCTCGGGGTGCAATTTTAATTACTCATCATGTTATGACTTGACTTTCCGTTGCTGCCTTTCTTTCCATTTCCATATCGCTGCTTCTGGGTTTGACAGCTCCTTCGCACAGTCACTTAGTTTTACAACAAGAGCGAAGCATTCTCTGAGTCGACAGGGAAGGCCCGGTGACTGCAGGCTGTTGGCTAAGCGCTGTCCCTAAAACCGTCTGTGTGGGAACCTCCTTTTTTCTTTTCTGTGCCTCTCCAGCCTCAGTTTTATGACCCGGTGGAGCCGGTAGACTTTGAAGGACTTCTGATGACACACCTCAACAGCCTGGATGTGGCGCTCTCCCAGGAGCTGGGAGCCTTCATGGAGGATGATTTGGAGGTGGTGTTCACGCCAAAGGAATGCAGGACTTTGCAGCCTTCTCTACCGGAGGAAGGGTAATCCTTTTCCTAAAATGTACATGGGATTGTGCCTGTCACTACTGCTACCTTAATGGGGAAGAAACCCTAGTTCCAGTATTCTTTTAAAATTAAAAAAAATCATATATTCCTTCTAGCCTCCTATATTCTGGAGCAGCTAGAAGGAAAAATCTGAGCTGATGGTATGGTAGCCCATGACAGACTCTGGGATCTGTCCTGTAACTACTTGTTGAACAGTGCTTTGAAAATTATTGCTTTTTTTCTTTCTTTGCTTTGTATATGTGTTATATTATACAATAAAGTAGTTAAAAAAAATTAGCAAACTCACTCAGATCCAAGAAGAGAGCAGGATGACCCTATGGTGCCATCACCTAGAGGTAGATGGTTTTTCCAATTGGGTTGACCAGAAGCTTTGAAAAGCCAAGTGGGGACTATGCCATCTAAAGGGGTACAGTGTGCAGAATGGAAGGCTTAGGCGTGGTTTAGACAGCAGAGTCCTGAGCCAGACTGCCTGGACACATCACCCATTCAGTGACCTAGGGCAAGTCACTTCACTTCCTGCTGCCCCAGTTTCTCCATTTGTGGTGTTACCAAGATTCTTCATAATAATCATTGAAATGACTCCATTCAGAAGCATTTTAATTACTTCCACATAAGAGAGTAGATCAAGTCATAAAGATAAGCCCAGCAAACATTTTTTAGGCATCAACTGTATGCTAGGCACAAGTATACAAAGACCCTGTCCTTGGAGGAAGTTTTGATGCGTGAATACTCAATAGGAAAGCGCCATAGAGTGGATATGTAAATAGCTGTTCAGGACTTGAGTTTCTCCAGTGGTGTTTATGCATTCATAAGTGTGGGCATCAGCTATTGGTATCAAACAATGGAATTATAGCTAAAAGATACTCCTTGTTGTCTCATGGTATAAAAACTAGTATTTCTTTGGAGGATTCGGATGAACTTTTATTTGCATTTATGTAAAAAACAAAATTAAGATTCACATCCTTCTGGGCATTTTTGTCCTCATCTTCCCCAAAATGTCCCAGAAAGGAGATCATGAGAAACTACCTTTGCCCTTATTACCCTGACATGTTCTAGTTATATTTTGGACATTATTTTGTCACAGTTTAAGGAGGCTGGAGGACAGTGATCTGGTGTTATCAAGACCTTTTACTCTCTTATTTTGACAATTCTCATTCACATAGGTGAGCTGACCATATGCTTAGCTCTATTTCCACCTATGGTAGAGAGTCACTTAATTTTTATTTCTTTGTCTGTAAACGTTTATGGTTCATTGTCTTCAAATGAGATTAGGATCTGGGGAAAGTCCTTTTAGAATATTTACAACAAATTTAAATGTAAGAGTATATTGTTTTGAAATTTGAGAGAGGAGATCATTTTTCCTTCAGCACCAGTTTTTTTAGTATAGTATTATCTTGTCACCAGAATTTATGACTAGCACGTTATACTTCTGATGACTTTGAAACAACCTCCATGGTTTCAGTGATTACCAGAAAGTCTTCTGTACAATTAAAGCACAGAAAGCTAACATCGTTACCATGTTAGTAAACAACAGCTGGCTTTTCTTAGGTACCTGTGCCCAGAATGTCACAGGAACTATGGCGGTGTGGTGGACAGAAGCTTGGGCTCTGCAGGTGAACCTCCCAGGTTCAAGTCCCTGCTCTGTCACTTAGGAGCTGCGTCATCTTGGACAAGACCCTTATTAGCTCATTCTTCTGCCAAATTAAAATTATAGCAGTGTTTTCCCTAGAGGACTGAAAGAGAATTAACTCAATTGAGTTACTCGTAGAGTGATTAGATCAGTGCCCGGTGAATAGCGAATGGTATATTGGTATGAACTACCATAGCTAGCTTTTAATATGTGTGAGACAGTCTTTTAAGTAAGTGATTCACATACACTCTAATCTATTTACTCTTCATCTCAACTCTATAAAGTGGGCATATTACCACTTGAAAGCGAGGAAACTGAAGCACAGAGTAGTTGAGTGACTCACCCAAGGTCACAAAGCTGGCAAGTGATGGAGCTGGGATTCGAGCTCAGGGCTCAGAGGCACAGGCTTAATTAAACTTTTACAGTGTTTCACCTAATACTAACAGCAACCCCCCCAGGTGTGTGCTGTTCTTCTCCCGTTTTATAAATGAGGAAAATAAGACTTGAGCATTTAGACCATTTATCTCTAGTGCTGACAATTGCAAATAATGGCAAAAAAACTTTGCTTCTGGGGGAAATTAGTTATTCCTAATTTCAAGAGCTTGAAGCACTTAAAGAGTATGTCTCATAATATGTGTCCTGAGTAGGTACGACAGGAACCACCGTAAATAAAAATCACCAACCAAAGTGCCTGCCAACTCCTGACAGCGTAAGACGACTGCACTTCGTGGCTCTCCAAAGGAGATCACACATGTCCTAACAAGGTTACATATGAGCAAAAGATATTTCCAAATTACCCCTGTGAGAGTATGTATTTATACTTACTTTTCTTGTTCTGTATTCGATTAAAGCTAGTTCTACCTGTCTTGTGTCAGAATGCCTTCAGGGATAGGTATAGTTTAACATGTTCTCTGTAATAAAGAAAACCCACACAACCTAAAATGCAGGCGTGTTTTTCTCCCCAAAGTACGTTTTTTATTGCCTCAGGAATACTTCAGACAATTGAAATGAATGGGCAAGGACACATTCTTGCGTGATATGGGTTTGAAATCATGTTGCTGTCCTTGGAATGACAAGAGGTTGTTTTGTTGTTTTTCCCAGTAATGACACATTTTCATTTCATTTTCTACCCTCTTAGGGTCGAACTGGAACCTCATGTCAGGGACTGTGTTCAGACCTATGTACGGGACTGGCTTATCGTGAACCAAAAGTAAGTTACATTTTTAAAACATCTTACAAATCTCGCCATATTTAGTTTTATATATATATATATATATATATATTTTGCCATGAGCAGGCTCCGGGAGTCAAACCTGGGTCTCCGGAATGCAGGCAACAATTCTGCCACTGAGCTACCATCGCACTACTCTATTTTATATTTTAAAGAATAACCTTTAAAGAAATAGATGAAGTCCCCTATGTACCATACCCTGATCCTATTCTTTTCTTTGTTTCCCTTCCTCAGAGATAATTACAAACCTGAATTTCTTTTTTCATTTCCATGCACACATTAGATTTATACCTACGGACAGATACATCACATATATTCCTAAATAGCAAATTGGGGGTTTCATATTTTCAAGCTTTATAGAAAATGTATCAAAACGTAGATAGCAATTTACAACTTAAATTTTTTCAAACTAGCATTGAAAGTTATTTGCTGTTCTTTTTTTAAAAAATATATATTGTAGTAAGCCTTTTTCTTTTCTTCTCTTTCCATGAATACCTAGGGGAAAACAAATACATGAATTGGAACTTGGCCTCAGATTTAAAGGTAGCATGTAAATTTATGACCAAGAAATAAATTACCTGCTAGCTTTCCAGTCAAAAGGAGCTTTCCCTCCTGGACTAATCAAATATTCTCTGGCATTGTTCATGGCTGTTTTCTGTCTCCATGCCACTGACTTGTTTAATAAGAAACATCTTAAATATACTAAAACGCTCAATCTGTATGTGAATATCTGTTGAAGAGGGCTGGTTAAGAAATGCTGGGGCGTAGGAGGCATAACCCTCTAGAGAAGCATCATTTATAGTTTGAAGAAACCCCATGCTTTTGAAATTCTGGTAACATCTCCTCTTCAATCCTCCAGTAAGAATGATGTTCCATGTCATAAATGAATTTAATGTGAAAGATGAGGAAATTGGGCTTTATCCAGCTCCTGGAAGTATGCCATTGAATTTGCTGATGTTATTTGGAGTCATGAATGCCATTTTCACTAGCTGGGGAAGAGAAAGCATAGCTTGTAAAAAGTAATTAAGAGAAGAGAAAGTTAGATGCTAATCCATCATTTGTTCTTATGTGAATGAAAAGCTCAGTTTGCCAGGCAATCAAGTAAGATAATGCTTTGCTGGCAATAAATAAAAGATTTAAGAACAAGTTGTTGTTAACCTTTTAAATGTTATATTTGAGGTACTTTCTGGATAGTAAGATGCTAAAAAGAATCTGAGCTGGAACAATAAATAGAAAGTTCCATTTTACGACATTTGGTTGTCAGATTTATTTTCTATTTAGGACACCACATTTTTTCATTCCCTATAGCAATGCAAGCCCATTGGGCGGTATATTTTTTCTCTATCTTGCACATTTTTTTAAAAGACTTTTTAGAATCTCATTGTAGAAACTTTAGAGATTACAGGAAATCAAAAGAAGGAAGCAAAATTCACTCAATTTCACTATAGATAACCACCATTAACATTGGATGTATAGCCTTGGAGTTGCTTCTTTGTTTATATATTTTTGTAAAAACTAAATCAGATCATGATACTATTTTGTAGTATCCTTTTTCAATCTTCACAGTAAGTGGTGATTATCTCTTTTTGCTATTAAATATTCTTTCTCAACATAATTCAGAATAGCTGCATAATATATTTGCACCAAAATTCATTTAACCAATTTTAATGTTAGGTGGTTCCTGTTTTTTCAGTGTTATACCCAACTACAGTAGTGTCTTTTAGCTAAAACTTTGTGCACATCTATGATTTTCTTCTTTTGGAATAAATTTCTATAAGAGGAATTGCTGTGTCTAAGGGTATATACAAATTTAAGGATTTGAGGATATGTCAGAAAGATTATTTAAAATATGTGCAAGAATCCTCAAGAATATTGGATATTATCTTTTTATAAAATTTCCAGTTTTATTTGTCAAAAGATTGTGTCTCAGCTTCAATTTACATTTACTTTAATTATTAGGTTTAGCATCGTTTTTCTATTTACTTGTTGGCCATTTGTAATTTTTTCATGAAATTTTTGCATATCTATTAGTGTATTTGTCTTGTCTTGATTCTTATTTTTAGAAGAACTTTTCATTAAGAATGTTATCCCTTTGTCTATTGTATATTACAGATTCTTTATCCAGTATGCCTTTTGCCCTTTAAAATTGTTTGTAACTTTTTAGCCCTTAGAATTATTTATGAGATCAATTCTATATTGATATTTCCCCTTATGATTTCTACTTTTGCTGTCATGCTTAAAATTTATTTCACAAACCTAATATTAGTTTCTAGGAATTTGGGGTTAAAATATTAATCCAAACCATTAGCCACTTGATTTTTGCTTCTGTTCCTTTATGTGTCTCTATTTTTGTTTGTTTGTTTGTTGTATGCTGTATGGTGGGGTCACATTTCATTCTTTTTCCATGTGAGTATCCCATTACTGCAGCACCATTTGTTGAATTTTTCGTTTGTCTTTGTTGGTTTCTTTATTTGTGTATTTTGGGAAGTACATGGGCTGAGAATCGAACCCTTGTCTCCTGTATGGCAGGCGAGAATTCTACCATTGAACTACCCTCGCACCCCCTCCATTTGTTTTTATCTTTTCTGTAGAAATGATTATCCATATATTAATTCTATGCAGGTTTTTATGTCTTTTTTTTTCATTTAATAAGGAATCTCTGTTTTAACTTTATATCGGGCAACATATAAGAGGTGAGATTGCTGTTGACCCAGTTCTCTGTACACTTGTGTGATAGGCCAGTTCCCCTCCCAGAAATCAGCTAATGGGCAGGTGGAAGTGTGCAACTTCTAAACCCATTGCCCATTTCTGGCAAGCTTTGACTGGTGCACCTCTGCTTTATTGGAGAAGACGCTTCTTCTCCATGAAAACTATCATTCTGAACACATTTGCCTCCCAGGAATGTTCTTGTCTGTCTGTACATCATATAGTTTATTTGTGGGGAGAATTAATGCTCTGTTGCCAGACACCCTTCACCTCCCAACCCTATGTACCTTTTTCGCCCAGTTGTTTTCTATGAGTTCTTTCTATCTGGTTTCAGGAAGACTGTAGAAGGAGAAAGACAAGAGAAGGTGGTGGTTTATATGAATGGGACCAGATGGGAACACTGAGTGACCCCATAGAGCAGCCACTCCAGTGAGGAAGGAGATTTTAGATTGCTGGCTAGGAAAGACACGAACTTCCCAGAGTTGGACGGGAGGGAAGGTGCAAAGTGCCTCTCTATCTTTATTCAATAAGATTCCCTCTGGGAAGACAAAGTATTATGGATCCTTCTCTTTCCAACTCCATCTGATTCACAGAGATTCCATCCAGATTCTGGCAGTAAGTTATTTGTTAGTTTGAATGACTTTCTGTTTTTTTTTCTGTCATCATATGTGGTTCACTGGGAAGGTGGAGGAGGATGCAATAGGGGTTTCCGGTCAATTGTTAATTAGTGATTAATTAATTGACTCTTCTTTGAAATGTTAATTTTATATGCCAATAATGCATGCTTATTATGAGAAATAATCAAGAAACACGGAAGTGTATTAAGTAAAAAGTGAATCCTTGTCCTTTCCCCTCTACACCTCCCTTCAGCTCATCTTCACTATATAGCCCTCCAAATCTCCTTTTCATGTCTCCACAAATATACACGGATATTGATATTTTTAATTAAAATGTGATCACAGACTATGTTGTTCTGCAACATGCTTTTTTTCTCTCGATAATATCTTCGATGTCTTTCCCTGTCAGAGATCTACCCTGTTCTTTCGAAATGATGCTTAGTATTCCAAAGCGTGACAGAAGGTGACATAAGTTATTGAACATTTCCCTACGGGTAGGCATTATCGTTGTATCTGTTTTTCACAATTACAAGAAATACCGCAACAAACATCTAGACGCATTTCCCTTTGCACACATGTACATATTTGTGAAGGCAAGAATGGAACCAGTGCACATGATAAATTCTGAAAGACACTGCCAAATTCTTCTACAGAAAAGTTGTGTTAATTTACTCCATTACCAACTGGCCATTAAACTGCTCTTTCTTATGCTTGCCAATGCTGGATATTATTGATTAAAATAAAAACTTATGTTCCTCTGATCTTATTCTAGTTACGTTTTTAACTGGAAGTTATCATACCTATTTTCTGAACACTGTTTCCTGTCATTGACTTTTCCTTCCTTATTTATTCTAAAATCCCAATTTTGAAATTAATAAAAATAAATGGTTTCCTTTTTTTCCCTTTCAAAGGCATCTTTTCAGGGAGTTCATATAGGTAGTATCAATGGTGAGTAGAAAGATTGCTGGGCTAGTTGTTGGGGGAACTGAGTTAAGATCCATCATTTACTAGATGTATAATCTGAGGTAACTCATTTAATCTCTCTGAACCTCCGTTTCCTTATCGGTTCTGTAAGAAAGAGGAAGCAAAGAATGTTTGTAAAAGTAATTCCTATAAAAACATGATCTTCTTAGCTCTATTTTTTTTGCCATCAATGTTATTTCTTCTTATTTTTTGGGGGGATGGGGTGGGGTAGGTGCATGGGCTAGGAAACAGACTCAGATCTCCTGCATGGCAGGTGAGCATTCTACCATAGAACCACCTGTGCACTCTTTATTTCTCACTATTAAAGGATATTATTTAAGTTTCTGGTTACACCCTTAACTGGAGAGAAGGTATATGACGACAGTAGATATATCTGAAGTTACACCTCCTAAGCCTGAATGTCTCACACTGCTGGGACTGAAGAGCCCAGTGCCATGTGCCTGTCAGTATTCCCTTCTACTTCTCCAGAAATCACTGCAAGTGGAGAAAGTGTCCCCGCTTCCCCCACTGTGTTACAGTCTGACACGCAGGCCACAAAACCCATGCTTCCTTATACTGTCAAAGGAGATAGTCTGAATAGCCATATATCACTTAAAGAAATTGTATTGGTAGTTTAAAACCTTCCTATAAAGAAAGCTCCAGGCACAGATGGCTTCATGTATCCTTTCTTCTAAACGTTTAGGGGAGAAAAGGGAATACTTCCCAACTCTTTTTATGAGAATAGCATTACCCTGATACCAGATCAGTTAAAGACATTATAAGGAAAGAAAACTGCAGAATATTATCCTTCTTGAATATAGATGTAAAATATCCAAACACATTTTTTAACAAACTGAATTTAATAATTTATTAAAAGGATAATCCATCATTGCTAATGGGTCTTATCCCTGGATTCAAGAATGGTTTAATATTTGAAAATTGATCAGTGTAATTGGCAATATTAACAAGCTGAAAAGAAATATATATGTATATATATATATATATATGATTATGTAATAGATACAGAAAAAGCATTAGATAAAATCCAATATCCATTCCTGATTTTGAAAAGAAACTCACGGTAAATTAGGAATAGAAGGAATTTCCTTAATTTGATTAAGTATGTCTATGAAAAACCTACAACTAGTATCATATTTAATGGTGAAAGACTAAATGTTATCTCTTTAAAATAAAAAACAAGATAACGATGTCCATTCCTATGACTTCTGTTCAACATTGTGGTAAAGGCTATAGCCAATGCAATAAGGCAGAATAAGAAAAAAGAAAAAAGGTATCTGTTCTGGTTTGCTAGCTGCTGGAATGCAACACACCAGAAATGGATTGGCTTTTAATAAAAGGGGATTTATTTTGTTAGTTCTTCAGAGGAAAGGCAGCTAACTTTCCACTGAGGTTCTTTCTTACGTGGGAAGGCACAGGATGGTCTCTGCTGGCCTTCTCTCCAGGCCCCTGGGTTCCAACAACTTTCCCCGGGGTGACTTCTTTCTGTATCTCCAAAGGCCTGGGCTGAGCTGCGAGTGCTGAGATGAGGTGTGCTGAGCTGCTTAGGCTGTGCTACGTTACGGTCTCTCATTTAAGCACCAGCCAATTAAATCAAACGGCCTTCATTGCAGCAGGCACGCCTCCTAGCCGACTGCAGATGTAAATCAGCAACAGATGAGGTTCACGTACAATTGGCTCATGTCTGCAGCAACAAAACTAGGTACGCTCACCTGGTCAAGTTGACAACTGAATCTAACTACCACAGCATCCAAATGGAAACAAATAAAGTTGTTTTTTTGCAGAAAATGTGATTGTCTAAGTAGAAAATCTGATGGTATCTGTAAAAAGGCTACTAGAGGGTGGGCCAGAATTCTCACTTGCCATACCAGAGACCCGAGTTCGAGTCCTGATGCCTGCCATGTAAAAAAAATTAAAAGTCTACTAGAACTACTGAATTTAACAAGGTGGCAGAATTCAAAATCAATATGCAAAAACCAATTGTACTTCAGTGTCCTCGCAATGAAGAATTGGAAATTGAAATACAATAGTATTTAAAATGGGATGAAAAATATGAATTACTTAGCAATATATCTGACACTAACGTGTTTAAAAATTGTTGAAATAAATTAGTGTAGATAAATGGGGAAATATATCATGTTCATGGGTCAGCAGATTAAATATTATTAAGATGTCAGGTCTCTTTAATTTGGTATATAGATTTAATGTAGACCCAGTCAAAACCCCAGCAATCTTTTTTGTAGGAATTTACAAACTGATTCTAAAAGTCACATAGATATTGCAATGGATCCAGAATAGCCAAATCAACCTACAAAAAACAAGTTTGAAAAAGAAGAACAAAGTTGGAGGATTTCAAGACTTATTATAAAGATAATTATATAGTTTCAATATCAGGAAAGTGTAATATTGACTTCAAGATAGATAATTATATATATATATATATATATATATTTTAAATTTGCATATGGGCAGGAGGCACCAGGGATCGAACTCCAGACCTCCAGCACGGCAGGTTGGAGCTCTGCCTGCTGAGCCACGGCAGCCGCCCGAGATAGATAATTATATTAATGGAAGAGAATTGAGAGGGTAGATCTAATCCTTTACATTTATGGTTAATTTATTTTCAACAAGGATGCCAAGACAATTCAATAAGGAGAAAATACTCTTTTCAACAAAGGGTGATGGGACAGCTGAATATCCAGACACACACAAACAAACAAAAAAAGAAATGTATTTAGAACTTTACATCCTACCATATGCAAAAATGAACTCAAATAGATCTAAAAGTAAGAGCTGAAGCTCTAAAGCATCTAGAAAAAAAAAGACATAGGGAAAAATCTATGAGACCTTGGAGTAGGCAAAGATTTTTCGTAATATCAAAACTACAATTTCTAAAAGAAAAAATTCAATAAATTGGACAATAAATAAAAACTATTGTGTTTCAAGCGACAGCATAAAGAAAATGAAAAGAAAAGCCATAGACTGGGAGAAACTATTTGCAAAGAATGTATCTGCAACTGATTTTGACAAAAAGGAAAAGCCAATTAAGTGAAGAAGGAACAATGTTTACTACAAATGGTGCTGGGTCAATTGGTTCTCCTCGTGCATAAAGAAGGAAGAGGAGGAAAAGAAAGAGAAAGAGAAAGAAAAGAAGGACAGAACAAGAACAACTTTGATGAATACCTTTCACTCTGTGTAAAAGTTAACACAAAATGGATTAAAATGTTAAGCCTAAAGCAATAAAACTTCTAGAAGAAAGCATAGGAAAAAATATTTGTCATCTTGGGTTGGGCTGAGGTCTCTTAGCTATAACACCAAAACACAAATTTGGCAAATTGGACTTCATCAAAGTTGAGAACTTCTGCTCTTCAAAAAACACTCTTAAGAAAATGAAAAGGCAAGGCACAGAGTGGGAAAAAATATTTGAAATCATGTATTGGATAAAGCACTTGTATCTAGAATCTAGAAAGAACTTTTAAAACTCAGTAATAAGGGGGTGCAAGGGTAGTTTGGTGGTTGAATTCTAACCTGCCATGCAGGAGACCCAGGTTTGATTCCTGGCCCATGCACTTCCCAAACAAAGAAACCAACAAAAACAGAGAAACCAACAAAAAATTCAACAAATGGTGCTGCAATAGTGGGATACTCACATGGAAAGAGAATGACGTGTGACCCGGCCACACAGCATCCAAAAACAAAACCAAAAACTCAGTAATAAGAAACCAAACCAATTTAAAAGAAAAGGCAAAAGATTTAAACAACAGTTCACCAAAGAGAATTTGCTGGTGACAGAAGAGCACATGAGAAGATGCTTAATGTCATTAAGGAAATGCAAATTAAAATCACAATGAGATTTTACCTATTTGATTGGCTAAATGCGAAACAATACAAAAAAGCTGACAGTACCAAGTGCTGACAAGGCTGTGGTGCTGCTTTGTATCTGTTTTGAATTATTCTGTCTGATTTCATTCTTACTCACCAGACTGCAGAAAGGCAAGGACCTTTCTTTTTCCTTTTGGGTCTCTACCCAGAGCTCAAAGTGTAAGAAGTGATTTCATGCTACTCTTGCCACTGCCTGCTGTTTATAAAAATCATTCCTGGGAGTTGTATTTTGCTAACTGTGATTAGTTAAATAAAGACATTTTAACTTGAGCTCTTACTGGGAGCATTGTGCTAATTACAGAGAGAAGGAAAATGATTCTTCCTCTTTCCTTGACTGCAAAAGACCAAGTCAAAGTAAATGAAATCTATCAAAAAGAGTGAATTTATACAAAGCTAAAAGAATGTAATATGTCTATAGGACATAGAATAATTAAATTAACAATAACTCTCCATTTTTGAGGACCTAAAATGTGCCAGGCCAGAGTACTTTTTGAGATGCTTGTCTCAAAGTGCATGCTCCGTGGGGTAAAAGGCAGGCCTTCCATATTTATTGCTATGCTCTTAGCATTTAGCTCTCTCTGACACACATAGATGTGCAGTGAATGCTTGTGGAGGATGGGAGGAATTTCCTACATTTTTGTTGGGAATGGAAAATGGTACAACCACTTTGCAAAACGATTTGGCCATTTCTTAAAAATTTAAATATATACTTACCAGGCAACTCAGCAATCCCACTTCTAGATATCCACCCGAGTGGATTAAAATCTATGTTCACATAAAAACCTGTATGTAAATGTTTATAGTTTGTTTTATTCATAATCGCCCAAAACTGGAAACAACCTAAATTGTACTCATTTGAGGAATAGATAAAAAAACTGTGATCCATCCATACAGTGGACTACCACTCGATAATAATATGGAACAAACTACTGATACACACAAAACATGGATGAATTTCAGGTGCATTATGATAGGTGAAAGAAGCCAGATGAAGCAGAGAAATATGTGATTCCACTTATATGGCATTCTGGAAAAGGCAAAGCTTTAGGTACAGAAAACAAATCAGTGGTTGCTAGGGTCTGGGGATGGGAAAAGATGGGAAAAGAGGGACAGAGAAGAATTAGGGTGGGGATGGGGTTGCTGGAATTGTTCTAGATCTTGATTGTAGTGTGGATTACATGACTATATGCATTGGTCAAAACACACTTAAAAGGATGAATCATAATTGTACTTTAAAAACAATGGATAGAAATCTAGGAGATTACCTGGCATTAAGTAATTACTCATTAAATGTAAGGTCTGTTACTTTGCTATGATTTAGTATACTTTTACACCATCGTGGTTTTTCTGGAGGAGGAGTAAATGGATTCAAATCTTGGCTTCACCACTTGCTAGCTGTGTGACTTAAATCAAATTACTTTAATTTTTTATGTCTCAATTTCCTCACTAGGGAAATAGGAAGTAGTATAATACCTATCTCAAAATTTTTATATGCAATAAATAAATTAGCATGTAAACTGCTTAGGTTTCCTTGGCATATGATCAATAAATATTAGCTATTATTTATCCAATTTATTAAATAATATTACAGAATATGGCTCAACTGTCCCTGCCCAATTGGAAAATAATTTAAATTAGACCAATTAGTAAGACATTATTTGCAAGGGAACAAAATAAGGGGACAATTCATTGTCGCTGACGATATCTTTTAATTTAGTGATCCAAAGTAGATTTCACATCATGGACACTATATATTTGTATATTCTTGTATTAAAGATAGATTTGGAAAATCACCAGACTCATTTATACTTTGGGGCTTATCTTGTTCCAATTCAACCTATTAAAAATATTCCTTCCAAGTGAAATAAGATCTTCTGAAGACTTCAGAAAAAAGCACTTATGTTATCATGTCAAAGGAATGAACAAAAAACTGTATCCTGTATATTTTAATGCACCATGGAAAATACCCTTTGTAATTTGTATAACTGCTTTTCCCTGGAGGACCATACTTAATGAATCCACTTTGCCTTCTGTGGGCACATCTTGGTCATCCAGAACTATGCAGTCAAAGACTGATTTAGTTTGCTCTTTTATTCCTCAATTATCTCCTTGCTGATATTACATTTCTTTATAATATCTAGGGATAAGCTTTTATGTCCTTGCTATGGTTGATAATGGCTTTGGATTCCATTTAGGGGGCAGAGGAGTGGAGTAATAGCCACTTGCATTTCCTCCCACTCCCTTAATTCTGTAGAGTATTTGCCACTCAAGTTCTATAATTATGATTTTTTAAATAAGACAAATAGTGCTGCTCATGAAAGGTGGAAGAAAGTTTAAAATTTTCTTTTTAACTTAGGAGGGAAAAATTGAACTAAACAGCAATACAGAATGCATGATCTCCTTTTGGGCAAGGAGATTTTCCTACTTGAAATTTTTGCTGTTTTACTTAGACTGGAAAATTCCTTGGATGAATTTCATTTTATTTTTCATGTCTACAGCACCAAGTTTGGTATCTGTCCTCTAAAAATAATCCTAATATTCTCTTCCCGACTTTTGAAAATGACATTGGTCTAATGAATAGGATGGTGTCATGTTTACTTGCTTATCTCATTTTTGCACATATTTTTATAATTTTGCATGGATTGATGTGCAGTGATATCCTCTGGGTAGTTTTAAAGCATTATTTCCTCAGTCGTTTAGTAAATGAACCCAAAGGTGATTAACTTTAGAATGTTTTTGATGTCTTGGTGGAGGGTCGAACCCTTAAGTAATTAAACTTGTTTACATGCTATTTATTCTTGGTGCATTATCCCCAGCGACAGTGAAACATTTCATGAGTGTTATGGGCAGCATCATAAACGCCCTTAAACTTTGTCTTTCATCGTGGGTGATTAAGGTAATTCTGACGGAAGGTCGTGCTCAAGGAGAGCTGGGATATCAAAGAATGGGGTATCATCTGTTTTATTACTCCATATTTTACTCCCAGTGAACTGGTAAACAATTAAAATTCAAACACATCAGTGCATATAATTCAGTTACTCCCAAAACACCATAAAAATGTCTCCCTGATCAATAATTGCTTATTATGACATGCATTTGTTGTGCTGGCTGTCAAGGTGCTATTTGCTATCTAAAAGTATGGAAAGCAAGCCAGGCTCATCAGCCTCTGAAATTACAAAGAGCAAACTAGTGGTGGCCATCCCTGAGAGGCTCTTTTCCTGTTGCGCATATACTCCCCACCTCCTCAAGTCAGATCCATCAAGATCCCACTCAAATCCCGACGCTTTCACGAAGTGAAATTACCTAGCCGAAAGTAATGACTCCCTTCTCTGAATTTTCAAGGCATGCTGCTTATATTTCTCTTAGAAGCTTTTATTATACTTTACATTCAATTCTAGTTGTCTACATTTTATCTTTCTGCTAAATATGCAGTCTTTTTCACTGGACTGTCACTTCATTTAGGATAGAGTTTCCTTTATAAGGTAGCATACTTGTGTATTCCTCTTTGCTTCTCTGCAGTGCCTCATGGAAGAATGAATGAAACGCCTTTTTCTTTTCTTAGAGAAGTTGTGAGCTTGCAGAACAATCATGCATGACATACAGCATTCCCGCATAATGAATGAATGAAACAAACAAATATCCATGTCATTCTTACTCATTTTCAGTTCTGCTAGACCCAACACCCTCTTTCTGCATCACAAATGTCTTATAATGCTACCCCTCTATAACTCACAATACCATCACTTTTATAAATCAATAAAATGCCTCAACTGTTCTATAAATGAGAAATAAAAGAAATATAATATGTAAAGATAAAATGTATGGACATATGCCAGTGCTTGGGCACAACTACACAGAAAAGTTCATGAGATGGGTATTTACACCGTTTCAGGAAGAACCACTGTGAACATAACCCCTACAAAAGCAGACTGATAGTGGGTGTGTTGTACGGGGAACTGGAGCACCACACACAGCATGGCTGTCAGTAATGCAATTCTCCAAAATGGTGGAAAACTCTTGGTAGAGCTCTAACCAGCACAACGTTTAATCTCCCCTGGCTTTACATAACTGCATTCCTGGAAACTTCAGGGCAAAATCACTTTGTGTTTATTTGTAAAATGGAATAGGTTCTTGGCTCAGATATTTATAAATTGTTTTTTTCACCTCTATGAATGTTAAAAACAGGATAGCTGATAGTTGTGTTGGATGCTGAGTTTGGTGTGATCCTTCATTGTGTGTGATGCACCTGTACTGCAGGATACCAAATGTCAGTCAGACAGTCTAGGGATTGAGACCATCAAAATGCAAACACTAATCACCCTCATTGACAACTACCACTGATAAGACTGATTTAATCAGAAAATTGGAATCCCCAAATCCAATCCAAACCATAGGTTTAGCAGCTCAGCCGGGAACGGAACTCTGCAAAAGACATCCTGGAAGGGGTGGAAGGGAACAAGTTCAATAAGAATAATGGCCTTACTTAGGTGTTTATTCATTTGGGGGAGAATATCACAGGTGGAATCCTGAAGTGGGGACTTTTCAGAGTTCTAGCCATGCTGATAGGAAAGCAACTTTCACATCTAAAAAATATTGTAGCTGAGCAGAAATCAGGCTATTATGAGACTTTAAATTAAACAATTCCATAAAATAAGGGTATCTGGACCTAACCCATGTAGTTCGTTTCTCCTCTAGTGGTATTGTCATTGATACTACCACTATTAATACTATTACTATTGAGTTGATGTGTGACTATCTGAACTTCTCAAGATGCAGAGCCTAAAACAGGGATTCAGGTGTACAAGATTCATTGAGGGGGGGATGCTTTTTAGGAAAAGCATGTAAAGGAGTAATGGAAGTAAGACAGAGAAACCAAAAGAGCCAACCAAGGATGAGGTCTCAGAGAAAGTCTAGTTTTGGGTTGATCCATAGGATTCTCTTGAGGGTAAATTCCACTACAAATTTGCACTACTGGTCCACTCTGAGACATGGGACTATTTACCCCATGCCAGCCAGACATTGGTCACTATCAGTGGGCCAAAGTGGGAGGTTTAGGGGATATGGTAGCTAGGGGATCTCTGGGCCAGGCACCTCCAGCACTCACAGCACCTGGAGGCTAAGTGCCTTAGTAGGTATAAGGGACCTGGTTGGCACTAACAATCTTTACTAAAGTGCCAGATATTTAATGTAATATATTTATATTATTTATTTAAACAGTCTCAAATTTATAGAAAAGTTGTAGGTATAGTACAAAGACCTTTCTTTCCCCTGAGCCATTTGAGAGCAAGTTGCAGACCTAATGCTTCATCACCCCTAAATACTTTAGTGTGTGCTCCCCATAAACAAGGAAATTCTCCATCTATACACCACTGTACAACCATTACATTCACGAAATTAACATTGATAGCATTATTACCATTTAATCCTCTGGTACCATTTGGCTTTCACCAACTGTCCCAAGAATGTCCTTTATAGCAAAAGGATTCAGTTCAAAGTCATGCATTGCATTTAGAAGTTACATGTCCTTAGTCTTCTTCATTCTGGAACACAGGCTCAAACTGTCCTCTGTTTGACCAGTGTGAGTCCCTTTACGCTGGCTCTTATGTCTTTTTACAAGTCTCCAATAGTCTTTGAGCACATCCTTACTTGCTGACACAAGATATTCCAGGCTGATCTTATTCTTTCCATTCCTCAGTCCTAAAAGGAGCCATTTCTCCAAGAAGCTCTGATTCATTTTCATGGAAAATAGGACTTAGCAGCCAAGATGTAGGTGTTGGGTGTGCTCATCGCTACTAGGATGTTGCTCCTCCCATTTCCTCTCCGTGGACAGAGTTAGGGAATGTGTGTATGTGTGTGGATTGAAAGCCATGAGTTCATGTCACTACTTGCAATTCTAATCCAATATCACAGTATTCGTTTTATGTGTCTTTCTTTCTATATATTTTTTAACTCCCGCCAGCTCCCATTATCCTTAATATGTTAACTTACTTGACTAATCCGCCTCCATGAAACTAATTCCCCATTGCCAACACTCCTCTGGGTCCTTCTGACTCTAGAGCCTAGATTCTGTCTAACCCACAACACTGCCTTTAAAAAGATATGCTTTCAAAATATATTTGGTCTTTGGGTTGTCCCCAAATGTATAGGAATCATATTTGAAAAAAAAAAAAAAAAGGAATGCAGTTCTCTTGGGAAGCAATCGATTGTGTTCATTTCAGGGAAATAATTTTTCTGCTACTTGACCTACTTTTCCATCTTTCTCTTGTCTGTGAATAACCTCAGCAGGAACTTGGCTTTATTTGGCACCATTGGCAGGGTGGGGTGATGAGGAGAGACTTTGTAGCCTGTGGCACTCAGCTAAGGATTTCACTACCTACCAAGTTATGGTTCCTGTCTTCTGTGGCTGGCACTTCTGAAATGAGTCATCTGTCATGCCTGCCAAACGTTGCCCACTCTGCCCCAGCCAGCTTCACCCTTGCTGCCACAAGGGAGCTTTATGATTTTCTGAGATTTTCAAATGGGGAAATAGCTGCTAAATCAGAATGAGGAAGAGGGTGAGGGGGCAGTGTGCTCTGGTTTCAGACACACAACTATGGAAGACGTCAGTCTTAATGCTTTCCATAGCAAAATCCCTGGGAGCCTCAGTATATATAGGGCTAGAGCATACATATTGTGAAGTGACGATTTACTAACATTTTGTAACTAATTTTTTAAATGCCCCTTTGTTAACCCTTTGGAATCAGGGTTAAGAACACCAGAAAATGTTCCAGCCAAACAGAAGACAAAAAAAAGAATAAAGGTATCCATTTGCATAAAATAGCAAAGAAACCATAACCAAGAAAATGTCATCGCCCTTCCCAAATTTAAGTGTCATTTGAGCAGAAATTTTTATTTTAATTTTCAGATATAGTATGTGAATTTTTTATCATAAAATATTAAAATAGAGGGAAAATCTTAGAAGTCGCCTCATGTCCATGCCTCCTCTCAATGAAGAAACAGAGGCCCAGAGGGAAGTGACTTGAAATGATCACTGAGCTTCACAGAGGCAGCCAAACCTACCTAATCTTATGCCTCTGTGTGTGTGTGTGTGTGTGTGCGTGTGTGCGTGTGTGCGTGTTTAATGTTCACCTGTAAGTAAACACGCTCAGAAATAGGTGCTTTTTATGAGACAAAAAGGAAAACAAAAGCAGATGTAGTTCTGGTTGCTAAGCCCACCACACAAGAGGTCTTTAGCTAGGCAACTTTCTGATTTTTATCTTTGTGGCCAGGAAGATTTTCTTGTAAAGAGACATGCAATGCTGAATGTCTGCAGCACCCGGGGGGTGTACAGGTTCTAAGAAAGGCAAAGGGCAAATACCAAAGTGTGAAAGTTGAAATTTAAATCACTGTTTTAACTTAGAACTACTTGATATTCACTCATTTCTTTGGGCTTTTTTTTTTCCCTCTCAAAAGTGGATTTTTTTTCAGGAGAAATAATCACTGACTCAGTGTGTTGTCGTTTGGGGCAGTGAACATCTTAGGAGACAACCTAACATTTGCTGATATTTGTCACTGCTGTTGTTTTTTTCCCAAAATATTAAATCACACACAGTTTTTTCTCTTTGACCCTTTAGAGAGGGTCCAAAAAACAGTCATTTTATGCACAAGGAAAGCATGACCACCCAAGACACACGTATACTTTGCTGTCTAAATTAGATTGGTGACATTTTATGAAATGTCTAGAATAGGCAAATTCATAGAGACGAAGTTGATTAGAGGCATCCAGAGGGTGCAGGGAGGAGGGAATGGGGAGTTATTGCTAAATGGATGAGACTTTCGGTTCTGTGTGGGGTGATGAAAAATTTTGTGAACAAGATATTAGTTGCACAATATTGTGAATGTAATTAACGCCACTGCTTAAATGGTTAAAACTGCAACTTTATGAAAAAACTTAATTGGAAAAAATTGGATTATGAGAATAACCTTTAAGAAGGCAGCAGGTTTATGAAATCCCACATGAGGCTTTCTTTCAAAGATCTTTATTAATGTAAAATAAATATTTTAATATAAAATAAATTTTGTTCGCATGTGTATCTATTCTTTTTTTCACCACTACCATTTTATACTCTTAGAGCAACTGGAGTTAAAATAATTTTTAAGTAGTTATTTAATTCTGAGGAATTTTTTCATTTCCATTCAGAGTACAACTAATTCATTCGTTTCGGGTCAAAAGCAATTTGAACTGCTTTATGCCCAGCTCCACCAAAAATGGTTTGGATTAGGGCAGTTCAAATGGCCAGCAGACATTAAAAATGGCTATTTCACAAAAAACCTGAAGGCTTGAATCAGGCACCATCTGATCTTGCCTTGCTTCTAGGCTGTCTCTTTCTCCTTTTACTAAAAACAAATTACTTGTCTTCAGAATATAGGGAAATCCAGGAAGATTGTATTTTTCGCTCTACAGATGGCATTGGGACATCTCAATTTTTTTCTTTTAATTAATTCAATCAACTAAAATTTATCAAATACTTATTCTATGTGTGTCTCTGTGCATAGCCCCACCCCAACCCCCAAAGAGTTAACTGACTTCTCTTGGATCACTGCTAGCTCTCCTACATTCACTACTTCATCTGATCTGCCTAGTAACTCCTAAACCTCACTTCATGCCCTTTTACCAATTTACTGAATGGTTTTTCTAATTATGGGAGAAACCAAACAAAATGGGTAGATATTTTTGCAGTTGGCTTTTATAGCATATTTTCCAGGAAGCTTTGGAGTCATAAAAGTGGGGAATCCATATGTTGGTTTCTGTAGTTATGATTTGACAAACTATTTAAGTTGCCTTTTTCATGATGGTCTAATTTTTCTCCAGTGACAGTGCTAGATATTATATTTGAATCACTTTCCATAGCTACCCTTTTTCAAAACACAACTTTTGCTGAAGTTCAATGAGTATAATTAATCAAGAATGTGAGCAAAGATTCTTAGTGGGTACGTCCTTTATTTCTATTTTTTCTTAACCATGCCCCTCATTTTTTATTCATGGTGAAGAACACTGATGCGAAGATGAAATGATTTCCTCTATTTTTATCTTCAAACGGTCTATATTTGCTTCTTCTGCACATTGCTTGATTTTATTGCAGCCAGTTACACTAGGATCATAGTTTAGCTGCAGCTTGGAGCCAAATGCCCCAGAGCTGAAGTGACCGCACCTCTGAAGCGGCATTTTCCCAGCCATTCCTGCCTTTAATGAGGAGCCAGCTAGGGGGCAAGTTTGTATCTCGTTACAACAGAGCCTTGTGTTAGGCATAGGGCATAATTAAATGTGTATTATGGTCCTCTCTTTGCAAGTGGTCCTCTCTTTGCAAGATCCTTCAGCACCCTATCTAAACCCAAGCCATTACTTTTATTTTAATCTAATCATTCTCTCTTTCGCTCTCTCTCTCTCTCTTTTTACAAATTAAAAATAATAATAACAAAAGAAACCAAGGAAATTCGGAGACTTGCGGCTTCAAAAAGTCTGGCTCCCGAAATGATTTTCACAAGACGCTTCAGAAACAGACGTTTGAGTCAGAATCCTTGGAGTGCAGTGAACCCAGCGCTCAGGTATTTGCTATCAACAAACGCGGTTACCAGGCTACTGTGGTGTCCTGCCCTGGGCATGCTGTGGGTTTGTGTTTAACTAGAATAAAGGTTGGATGCAGAGAATGTGGGAGGAACTCTACCCTCTGAGTCAGTGAAGCTTTTTTGCAGACTTGTTTGTAGCTACAGAAATCAGCGTTCAAGGGAAAACTCAGAAGGGCAATAAGTAAAAGAGATAAAAGTGGAGGGGCTTTAATTGAGCAGGGGGTTGGTTGCACATGGGGCCGGGCCTGTGTGAATTCCTGCAGAGCTCTGGCTGTGAAACTGAGGCAGGTTGCAGAGTGATTAAGAGGCCAGTCTGCTTGGGTTCTCTCTGGGACTCTACCGCACACCAATGCTGTAACCTCCAGTGAGATCATTAAACTTCTCAGCTTCAGTTTCCTCCTGCTGGAAACCAAGGGTAATGATAGCAGCTAACTAGTAAGATTGTTTTGAGTATTAAATGAGTTAATACTCGTAAAGCATTTAGAATGATGCAGTTAGTGCCCGATAAATGTTGGCTGCCATTGCTTCTGTGGTTATTGTTGTGGTTACTCTTAACACAGAGGGGTTGCAGTTTAAAAGCCAAGGGGCCAGTCCAACCTGCCTGGTTTATAGATGAGGAAAGTAAAATAAATAAAATAAGAAGTGTCCATGTTTGTACAGGCCTTCCTCTAAACAAATCTTAAGGGACGGTTTCATTGGTAATTTTGACTAAATTCTGTTTCAACGTACACGATGACTACTAAATTGTTCTGTGTGTCAGTCACACAGAAACCGCACTAGGTACTTCAAAAGAAGGAATTTAACCCAGGAAATTGGTTAAACAAGTGTCAGAAGGCTAAAAAACCAAAAGAAAGCCTGATTCGCTAGGTGAGCCTAATAATTTGCATTTCTAACTAGTTTCCAAGTAAGCCTGATACTTTTGGTCCCAGGTCTACGCTTTGAGAACTATGAGTCTAGGGGAAGAGGTTACAGTTACAGAACCTAAAAGCTCAATAGGCCACAAAGAGCTGGAAGTCAACTCTCTGAGGAAGGAGTGCTGCCCAGCTGGTGGTATCATCAGGAGGAAAGGCCTCATGATGTCTGGACCCAGACCTCCTGGGAGGAGAGATTGCCTGGCTGCTGCTGGTATCTGCAAGGGAGTGAGATGAGGGTGGTTCTGGAAGAACCAAAAGAAACTGAGGTTAGAACCAACTGCCGCTGCCAGGGTGAGAGGAACTGCAAGCAAAGAAGGAGGAGGCCTCCTCCAACCAGCTAGTCTCCCCCTTGTACCCTCTGTTGGCAATTTATGAAAGTTTTCTTTCATTCATTCATTCTCTCTTTTTTTTTTTTTTTGATGCTTTTTCCTGTAACTGTTACTAAAATCCTATAGAAAATTGTTCCTCACCCCTCCTTTCCATTTTTGGAAACATAATATTCAGCTTTGGAGTTTATATAAAGTGTCATTTGGAAGGCTCCTGAAAAATCAATCTTATACTGCAGTTTAGAAAACCAAGTTCTGGAGTTGAGATTAGGAGGAGGTGTCTTTACGCCCCAGCTTGGCCTCTCTCATCACACTTTCTTCTATCTCTGTCCTGCCTGGTAAACAACCAAACAGTAGCATACATGTGGGCATGGCTCGTAAGAGACTTGGCCACCAGTCTCCAGAAAAGTGCAAGCCAAAAACAAATTGAAACACAGTGCTAGTTCATCTGTATCCGATGAATGAGAAGGAGACATTACATTTTAGAATGTAAAATGACTTCCGTACTAGGAATTCAAAAGGTCATGCTTATCAAACCTCCTGTCTGTTCAGAAAACTCTTTGAGACCTAAGATTCTATAGTCCTAAAGTGGAGCATTGGGATATCCTAGTTCTTTCGCCTCATCTTCGACCCACTGTCCCATGAAGATGTGTCTTCTCTTCTGTTACAGAAAGGTCCCCGCAACATGAATGTGCTGTGTGGTGTGACCGGACAAGGCTCCCTCACCGCCTATGGCTTTGACCTCCGCAGCCAGCAGCCGGACCAGCGGCTGGAAAACCTCCTGCAACACGTCAGTGCCGAGGACTTTGAGAAGCAGAACGAGGAGGCCCGGAGAACCAACCGGCAGGCCGAGCTCTTTGCCCTTTACCCATCAGTGGATGAGGTGGGTGCAACTGTCTCCATGCTGGAGGATTTTAGTGAAGACCCCAAGAGTCGGGAGGAAAATATTATTTGTTATTACCTTATAGCAGTCCGTGATGTCAATCATTGTTTGATTTCTGGGACTGTTTTGTTCTGTTTCCCACTAAGGCAAGCTTATGTAATAGCAGAGCCAATAATTGATCATTATACAGATGGGACCCCCAATAAGAATAGCTAGGATTTTCATAACACTTTACCCAACACTTATACCGATACGATCTCATTTAATCCTTAAAACATTTCCAGGGTTTATCTGCAGCAGCCACACTCAGCAAGTCAAACCATTCAGTTATTTGGGGGTATGTTTTGCTACTAATCCATTAAGATGCAAAGACACGTGTTACTTAAGCCTTGATTTTTTTTAGTGCTTTAAGATTTTTTTTTAATGATGTCTATGAGCAAGAGGAGATACCTACTTTGAAAATATTCCAGGCTAAAGTGATCACAGCCATGCACCCAATGCAGAGCCCTTTGGGATCTCAGTGATTCCTTTCTTCATATATTGGAGCTGACACCAAATGCATGGAGAAGGATAATTTAAGCTTTACCTGTGGTTACTCCCTGGGGAGCACTGATGGGTTGAAGATGGCCCTTTTGCCAATCCATTTGCCTGGTTAGGCTCCTTACGCTTTCTATGAGGCTGTCAGTCTTCCTCTGTTATAGTCTGAATGTCTATACTTCTGGGTCTTGCAAGAACAGTTAGCCTTGATACCTCCACAGTGAAAATTTTATTACAAGTACATTCGTAAGAAATAATATTTGGGAACACTTTGCATAATAGATATGCCATCAATTCATGCCACTAAATACTTGAAATATGGTCCTTAGATCAAGTGAGACCCTCAGAGAGCCTGATTCTGATATCCTATGGTGTCCTCACCCCTGGGAATTGTGGTTGTTGACTTGCCCTTCAGGGGGCTTACCTATCACTGGTCAGCAAAGAGGGGCAATAAAGGAAATAATCACCATAAAATCCATGATATTGGATCCACTTTGGAAATATTGTTGAGGACCTTGATCTGCTCATCATCCAGCAACCCTCTTGATGAAGATCCAAGAAGCAATAACCCGTCAGTCCTTTGGACAAGGAAGAGCTGTGCTTCCCCTGATAGAATGCACACATAGAGATCGTGTGCCTCTTGTAATTCACTCACCTAAATGCTTGACGTAGAGTCACATTTCTCTTCAGCTCTGTGTGATAGCTTAGTTATGGGGGTCCTAAGTTTACTTATGCTTTCTTTCATTTCCTAGTCCTTATTTTCCACTCACTCTGGTTTTCTGATCTGTTTGTTTTGTTCTGTGGTATGCAAATGTGTCAGTGCCCTCAAATCCTCTTCTGAATGAACCAGGCTGCAAATAAATAAGTATGCATAATGTGGACTCTATTATCATCTCCATTCTTCAGATTAGAAAAGTAAGAGTCAGATTAAACAATCTGTTCAAGACTCAACAGTGAAATTAGATTATAGAATGGGGACCCTAATGTTCGCTTGTTTTATTTACATATGACATTTTCAAACATGTAATTACAATTCAAAAATGACATAAAAGCCATATTTTATCTCATAACTTTTCCATTTCCATCCACAACTTAAATTTTTTATCAGATTTGTTAAGAAATATTAAATCTGACTGATTTTACCTTTCCTTGCATTCCTCTCTTGCTTGATCTTTTAATGGAGATACCAACATGCAATGAAGGGACCCAAAGAGAACACCAGGAGGAGACTGAAAAGGACAAGAATGCTTACAGGGGGATATGAGCTCATCGAAGTCTCCCTCCTGGGTTAAATGGGAGGATGTCGCGTCTGAATTGATGAAAAGAATGATTCTGGATTGTTTTGAAAGAACTGTTTTATGGTCTTTGAAACAATACAGATACTCAATTGGGATTGAAAGTTATAATCTAGGAGAGGTGCTAATTAGGCCTGCTTCAATGAGTGGAAAGGCTGCTTTGTAATTAGTGTACCGGTCATTCATAAATTGATATGTCTAATGTGCTCAAGGCTCCTATAATATTTTATCAGCCCTATAATATTCTGAAACTGTTCTGAGATAAAACTGAAGTTGCACTATTAATTTGTAAGGTGAACTAATAGATCCAAATTATGTCTGAGTATATGGGAGAGGCAAAAATAGAATTCAATCACCAAGCTTCTATAAGGCAAGTTCTTTCTTTAATTCACTTTGAGTCTACAAAAGGCAGACACTGTAATTAGAGGTGATCTAATTATTGAGTTTGCGCAGATTGATCACATGCTTAGTCACAGGACATATGCAAGAAAATGGCAGCCTTAATAGATGATGGGCATGATTTTATTATTATAATGAGGCGTAGGTGACCTGTAAGTTAAAGTCTAAACCACTGCACATGTCAGGTAGGCCCACTTTAGTTTGATCCAGTCTTGGTTAGCAAGAGAACTTTAGACTTGAGGCGGATTTGTTCTGGGCTGACCCAAGACCCTTCATTAATAAACATTCGGGGCTGTCTTTAGTGATTGCAAGATTCTAAAGTTGAAAAAATGGGTACAAACGAAGGTTAGTCACAAGGTTTTTACAATCACAGCAGCAGAAGATAAAGGCTGTACCATCATTATCAGAGATCAAGGCAGCTAGATAACAGTTCAGTGATTTCAGGTACTTCCCTCTATCTACTCCAATATACCAGAAAGCAAAAAGGAATATCTATATAAGGATTCAGTAATCAAAATAATCCCTTAAAGCCTAGTTTCTCGGTTACAAAATTAAAGAGTTGCTGGGGGGCATTGGGTGGGAAGCCCCCATCATTTATAGCTCAGGAAAACAAAATGAGGTGTAGACCTATTCATTAGACCTTGTGAGCCACAGGCCACTCACCAGTGTTTGGGTTGCCCAATGCAAGGGCAGGGATCAAGGTTTTCAAGGATTTGCACTGTTTATCTTTGCATACATAAGTGTATTTAAGATATAGTCGTCCTCCAGATTTAGTGTTAAAAGTTGCAATGGTTACTTGATATTTTCTTAAGTCTTTAGTCCCTATTTGGTAAAATAGGTAGGTTTATCTCCTAATTTGTCATTACTAGGCTTTCCTAGTTTAGGATTTTAGCTAATCTAGTTGGGCATCACTATAGAACCTGTAGATTCAACCCCAAATCTCTCATCTATTTAATTAAAAAAAAAAACAAAACAGCAGTGAACTGAAAGACTCTGTTTTAAATGTTGATGGCTTTCATCCTCAAGTGAACTATTCTGATTCAGTTCTCAAATTTGAAA
>PVIY010011877.1:0-63877 GCA_004026745.1 Myrmecophaga tridactyla
GGCGCCGGCCGCCGCGGCTTTGGGGAACTCACAGATCCGGCGAGTTGCCGTCGGTCTAAGCTGCTCCCGTTCTGGGCGCGCTGTGTGTTCGGTCACTATCGTGGTTCCGGGAGCTATTCTGTATTGTTTCTGGTTATCTAGTAGTTGTTCTGGAGGACGAACTAAAACGCGCACCTTGCTAAGCCGCCATCTTGGCCCCATCTCAGCCGCCATCTTGGCCCCATCTCAGCCGCCATCTTGGCCCCATCTCTATATGGATTTTATATCCATATTTATACACATACACAAGTGATTGAGTACAAGTGAAATTGGGGGAATAAGATTATTTGATTTTACCAATGACAATATCCTACTTGAGATATTGTACTATAATTTTGCAAAATGTTACTATTGGGGGAAAGTGATTTCTCTGTATTATTTCCTATAACTGAATGTGAATCTACGGTGATCTCAATAAAATTTTAATTAAAAAAAACATCTAATGGCTTTCCATTACTCTTCTTATGGGGTTCAAATAGTTTCATTAACCTCATAAGGTTATCTGGGCTCTGCCTATCTCCCGAATCTCATCTCATGTCAGTCATGTTTTCCCTCTCTCTACTCCAACTACAATAAATTTGTTTTATTTATTGTGCCATATTCTCTAACCTTTGTGTTGCTTCTCTAATGACTCTCACCCTATTCTTGGCCAGGCTAACTATTACTCATGCTTCAAGCTCAGCTTAAATGACTTCTTCAGAGAAGGCTTCTTAATCCCCTAGACCAGAGTAGCATACTCAAATGTATGTTGTGATAGTGTAATATAAATCTTTTTTTTTTTAGCATGCATCACCACTATAGTATTTTAATTATTTAATTATGTTGTATCTGCTTTCCTTGATTGCTTTAAGTTCCTTGTGAACCAGGGACAGTTTCTGCCTCCTTTATTCTTTATAACTCTAGGGCCTATCAGAGCACTCAGCATATAGTTGTTTTCAGTAAATGTTTGCTGAATGAATGAGATGACAAATCTCTGTTTTTTTCCTTTAAAAACTTTGAAATCATTAAACAACATGTCTGTCTTTTTCACTGCTATATGTCAGGCATACTGTAGCACAGGACAATCCATTTGCTCCTTTGTGCATTTTGAAATATGTATTAAGAGCAAAGTACTCGCCTGTGATAACCAGAGATTCAGTTCTGACTCAAAATTCTTTGTTTTGCCCAGACAAAACAGACAAAAAGACTGACATTTTCAATATTCTTTTACACGATGATTAGGTAGTTCTCCAGAGGTTAAATACTATAGAAATATAATATTTATAAATTTCCAGCATCAATTTTAATCTTGAAAAGGTTTTTAATATGGCTGGATAAGATTTCCTTATAGACATCTTTAACATGCTAGGATTTTTATTTAAATTTAGATAGTTTCTCTGGAAAACCAGCCCTTTATTATATGATGTCATCTCATTTATTACTCCTAATCTACACAAATAGTATAATCTCTTCCCTGGAAATAATATATAGGTACTTGGTAATGATGTCCTTCCTCCCCATCCTTCTTGTACTAGCTCTTGTCACCATCAAGAAGAAAATAAATAAATAACCATATTAGAGTAATGATACTGTCAACAGCTTCCCAGTTCCGTGGCAGTAATGAGGACATGTTTTCTGTAGCAGAGAATAAAATGCAACCAGTGAATTTCTGACAGCCTTCTGAATTTACATGAGTTGGTGATACATTTAATAGGCATTTTTACTATGATCTCTTCCAGAACTCCCTATATAATGTGTCTCAGGCTTAAGAACAAATCTGTCCTTGGATTATTTCAATTTCAATACATTTAAAGGTTTTCATAACATTTCTCAGGAACTATGGGATGGTTACACCATCACTTGCTGGGAAATTTTGTACGCTTTTTGTCTCTTTCATGTAACACAGACTTAGAAGATAAGGAACACCCAAAACTTAAGTATCTACTCAAAATAGCTAGACCTCTATTAATGAAGAGGATGTACTTCAATGTCAGATTTCTGTAAAAAAAAACTTTGTTAGCAAAGGTAACAAATATAATAAGGAGACTTAGGGTGAGAAATTTTAGCCCCATGTCGCCACACTTCTTCCCAACTCTTAGAACTTTCTACTACCTCAGGGGCTCTTGTCTCACTTGTAATGATTTTTCAATCCCTATTGACCCAAAATACTTATTCCTCTCATTCTGGGACCCAGGTACACAGTCTTTGCTCTGCTGGGTTCAGATCATGTACTTGTGACAGTGCATACTGCTTTCTCTTTAACTCCTCCTTTCTGGAGAGACTGGAATTTATCCCAGTCCCTCTGACTCCAGTATAACTTTGTGATAATGAAATTTGACCCCTGATAAATTGTTAATTGAAGTATCATGGTATATGATCAGAATCTGTAAACTTGGAAGACATTATCAGATGTTGTCTCACCTTAGAAAAATATTCCATTAGAATGAATGTTCATTGCTGTTCATTATTGCATGGTCTAGTTTAAGAAGCACCAGGGTTAAAATGGTGGGACAACCAGTTTTGAAGGATAATTCATTCAAATACAAAGGAACATCACAAGTGGGAGAAAAATGAATAACCCTTAAGAAAACTGAGGTTCAGAGAAACTATCTTTTCCAAAGCCCCACAAGATGTAAATAGAAGACTTAGGATTCGAATCCGGTTCTGTCTGACTCCCAAACACATACGCTGTTTTCTTTTCTCTTGGGGGCCAGGATGGTTGTAAAGGGTGTACATTCTGCTCTGCTCCTCCAAGTCATACAGAGTATCGGAGGCAGAGAAAACCTGAAGTTATCCAGTACAACCTGGGACTGGTTGCCCTATTCATCTGTCCAGTTTTGGATACTCAGTCTATCCAATTCTATTATTCAGTGTTAAGAAATCTACTTGTGCATATATTAAACCATATTCTCCAATTTATTTATTTTTCTTAAACTTTTTATTTTGAAATTTCAAACCTAGTGGAAAGTTACAAAAAATACAAAACCCAGAAATGCAATTTATTTGTTTATTTGTACTCTGGATGGTGGAATCACATTTCATTATTTTTCCATGTAAACTATTGCAGCACCATTTGTTGAATGTTTTGTTTGTTTGTTTTGTTTTTTATTTGTTTTGCTCGTTTGTTTGTTTTTTGGACCTGGAATCAAACGCGGATCTCCTGCATGGCAGGGGAGAAGTCTACCATTGAACTACCCTTGCACCTCACAATTTATTTATTAATATACTTATTTATTTATTTTTTTAGGTGCATGATCGAGAAATCAAACCCAGAGCTCCTTCATGGAAGGCGAACATTCTAACACTGTCCCAATTTCTTTTTAATTGTATTAGTTATAAAGGTAAAATTTAATTTTCATATGCTGATATTTGTGGTTTTAATTCTCAATTAGATCAGAACTAGAGGAGGAAAAAGATTCTATTTCCATGATGTCCTCAACAGGTTGTTATGAGAATTAAATTATACGATTTAGTTAAAATTTCAGTAAACCTGCTTATAGAATATGACTGGTAAATGCTATCTCTTAATCATTTAGGTTATAATAGGTAAGCAGTATTCCCCATTGAATTTAATATGAAAGTTGCAACATTTCCTTGGATCAAGTATCTTTGCAACAGAATTGACATTGGGCTCTATTTGAGTCCGTGTGTCTTTTGAGGAAACCAGAGAATCAGGCTTTGAAAGAAAACTAGGTTATGTTATTAAGAAGACCTAATCTTTAAATCATTATGCCATAAAATCCTAAACTTTTTTAAAGAGAAATGTCAGATCATATGGTCCAATACCACCTTTAACAGATGCAGAAACAGACCAAGAGAATTCAGGGATTTTTTCAAGGTCATGTAGTTACTAGCAGATGGGAATTCTAATTCAGATCTTTTCACTGCGCTATACAGATAAGAAAGGGACTATAAATTGACTTCCATTAAAAGTCAGGCTACTAGAAAGCTTTAATTTTATATTTCCTGCCACAGTTTGCTTTTGAACAACTGAAAATACTGATCTAAATGATCATTTATATCTGATATTAGTTCTACCACTTTTCTGGATCAAAGGATCTATGATGGTAAATATGAGAACACTTCCTGGTAATGGTGATCATCCATATTTATTGTCTGAGGATTTGAATACCCTGAGTGCTGGTCCATCATCTCTCAACACAAAGAGCATTTATAGTGATGAAAGGAGTCATTCTGTAAGAATTGGGCCTTTCGGTTTTCCACAGGGACCCTGGTCCAACTCTACTGCTGGCTTAGCTGACTCCAGCCTCATGACCTTTACTTATATATATATAAAGAACCTCAAAAAACCCCCATTCTGTTCAACTAAACTATTTATCAGCTAAAGGAAAAACTCCCTATGGTAACCAGCATCACTGGACAAAATGTTCTCGACTCCCAGTGAAATGATGCTGAAGATTATCACTGCAAGCTTAAATCTAAAATCACTCAACCAGCAAAACAAAATGACAATGAAAGGTGGTTTACCTGACATTTAAAAGCTGTGATATTCTTGCCATTTACTTCTTCTGCCATTTACTTCTCAGCCCAGACAGAAGTGCTGAGCCATCATTATGCCTTACGTACATACTGGAAGAAAAATAGCTGGTTACTTACATATTGTTTGTTTTTTCTTCAAATTAGAGAACAGGAATGTTTTTCTTTCCAAATTGATTACTTGTGGTACAAGTGGATCTAAATCTGTAGGCATTAACACCCACCATTCATTACAAATCATACCATCTCACTGAGGAGAAGATGTCACTGCATTCTTTGTTCATTATGACTTAGTACTAAAAATGGTGGACTATCGAGCTATGAAACTTGGCAAAATTTGCCATATTTTGCCAGAAACAGAATACCTAAACATTTCCAAACTGACAAGGCTTTAGACGTGTAGGAAAATTCATTCCTTATGAAGTCAAGTCAAGCCACAGATAGGTTGGCCTTATTCTTTAAGAAAATCAGTAAGAAAAATCAAAATGGTGAAAAGATCAAAAGTCATACTTATTATTTGCATGTAATTGTTACATCCTGTCTTTAACAGAAAGCAATGGGATGGGATCCCACTTCAATTACCCTCATGTTAGCATCCAGTTTTATATTGTAAGGGTTTTCCTACATCCAGGCAGATAGTCCAGAGCAAGCCTGCTTTGTGAATTAGAAACAAAGAATTCTATTTGAATGAGAAATTCTATATAAAAGGTATATTCAAAAGACTCTGCTTTTAGTAAGAAAGCTGTACTTAGAGACTCATGGGACCTAAAAGCTGAAATGGATCTGAGAAAATGTTCACTCTATCATGTTCATTTTTGTAGATTAGGGAATTGAATCTCAAATAGAGGAAAGGAATTGCCCTAAATTACATGGCTTATCAATGACAAGACAAGGATTAAAATCACTTTTGATTCTTAGTTCAAGATTCTTTCTGCTAAATGTATGTTGCCTTTCTTCCCCTAGAGAGTAAATATGCTGAGATCATTAAGAACATAGGCTCTGTTGGTATTACGCATTAGCTGGGATCCTTATTCTGTTTCCTTGCTAGTATGAGATTCTGGGCAACTCACTTAATCAAGGATTCTCATTGTTTTTCACTGTAAAATGGGGATATTAATAGTACCGATTTCATAGGATTGTTGTGAGGACTCAGTATCTTAAATAATGTGAAAGGCCCTTAGAACAGTGCCTGACACAGAGCAAGCCATCAAAAATACTAGGTAGTATTTTCTTATTACCCTCTTAAGATAACTGACTTAATGAAGATAAACTTTTTGTAAGATATTTAACACCAATATGTGATATTTGGGAATAGCTGAGAAGGAAATAATCCAGAAATGTCAACCAAACAGCTACAAAAAAAAATTTTTTTTGGAATTTTAAAAGAACTCCATTATCTAATGTCTAAAGTCTTTGTTGCTAGATCTGGTTTCTCAGGGCATACTTGGTGTCAGAAGGGGGTATCAATGTTTCTGGGCAGCTCTTGAACTCATGATGCCTGGTTGATATTTCTCAAAAAGTCCAAAACCATGCATTTTTATTGCCACAGGGCTATCCACAATATCCTCTTGTAACTGACAGGCTTATACAAGTGCTCCTCAAAGTGCTGGTCCATGAGCTGTTTCTTCCTGGTCTGCAATAAGATATGGAGCTTGCTCCAAAGTATAACTTAATGATGTAATTTAGCACACTGTGCAGTTGTGTTTTTTTTTTTTTTACATGGGCAGGCATCAGGAATCGAACCCGGGCCCTCTGGCATGGCAGGCAAGCGTTCTTGCCACTGAGCCACCATGGCCCGCCCTGCAGTTGTGTTTTTGTAAATTATATATTATATATATAATGATATACATGGATATTATATATATTAAATGTGTACCTGGATATATAAAATGATATAATGAATATATATGCATATACATATTTTTAACAAGACATTCTTGATGATGGAAGTAGAATATTAACTCACTTTTCTGACACATGCTTCTAATCTTGAGGCAGACCAGTAAATAGCGCATAGACAATAACCAATCTGTAAACAAGCATTCGTCCTCAGACCACACTTTGGTTACACCAATCTAGACCATGATACTTTAGCAGCAGAGTCCTTTAAAAAAATTTTTTTGGCTCTTTCTAAAAGAGCTGGCACTCTCCTAGGATTCTTAAATTGCACTTCTGATTAAACAGTATATTCCGATACAGAAAAGTTGGTGACTTGCCTGAAAGGTACATTCTTATCTGATTTGTAAGACATAGTCCATATAACTCCACCTGGAAAATTCCATTGATTTTCCTTCCCACATAATACTGAAAAGATAGCTCTTTCAGCAAATACATCTATAAACTCTTACTTATGGCTATATTAGTGCAGCAAGCATTAATCACTATCACTTTTATTTCAATATCTGCTTTATATTAAATGGAATTTTTAAATGAAACAGAAATGAATGCAAGTGAAATCGAAAGCATGTGACAAGGAGGAAAGATTTGGCTTTGTTTCTAATTCTATTTAGGTTTGTGTATCGTATAATCCTCTCTCTTGTGTTTTTTTCCCTAAGAACTGTGATAGATGTTTTCTGCAGCACTGAATTTCTGAATTACACCCTCATAGTGATGTTTCAAACACCTAGAATACCTATAGTTTTACCAACACCCAATTAATGGCAGTCGTCTGCCCTTCTTATTCATTCCTGACTTGTTCAGGTACTTTGTAATTCCCCTCCTCAGATTTGTCCCAATTTTCTGAGGATAGGGAGTAGGCAGAGTTGGAAATCCCATAGCTAATGATAGCAATTTTAGAGGAGTATTAATCTAGTCTGAAAGCCTTTATTTAAGAGTCTCCCTCAGAAAAGGTAGAGATCCTAAACAGTCTCTACAACTACATGTATAATTTTGGTCACAGCTGCCTTGCCTTTCCCTCAGAGATTCTCTTTGCCTTTATTTCATTCAAAACATCACTTCCAGATTCCTTTAGCTTTGGATACAACTGACTTGTTCCATTTTTCAACCAATAAAATCTACTCCTGTGGTTTCCCTTTCACACTAGGAACAGATTTGAGGCCAGAAATTCCATTGTAGCCCAGAGCATCTCCAAGCCCAGTGGAAAGGAGTATTATTACAAAACTTCAGCACTCAGCCCTGTTCTTCCCAACGATGCAATTCTCCCAAATCATTTACTTATCATTGTTTTCTAAATGCTTTTCCAAGTGTTATGAATATTTTTTATTACCCTTCAATCTAATGAAATCAGAAGGACCAAGCAGCATTAAACTTTCAGGAGCTAAGACTCTGGGAAAAAAAAACCCATGTGGTAATCATTAATTATATTTGGCAAATATTTCAATTCTCTCTTCCTTCTGGGCACATGATAGGCTCACATTTACTGCACCCCTGAAGTTGGGTAGGCTTGCAACCAGTTCTAGCCAATAAATTGCAAGCAGCAATTGTATCAATTCTGGCTTATCATTTAATTAATTATGCATCAATCAGGGCTTTCTTTCCCTTAGTCATGAGGATAAGTGATGTTCCAGAGAGTGGCTATTCCATCAGCCTAGGTCCTAAGAAAAACAACATGGAGCAGAGCCACAGCTTACCTTTGCTGAACATGTAGCATGGACAAAAATTAAACTTTACTTGTTTTACGCCCCTGAGATTTTGGAGTTGCTTATAACTTCAGTATAATTTATACCATCCTGGCGGATACAGCTTTCTTCACACAGTCTTTCTAGAAGCATCCCCTCTACCTATTTTGCTTTCAAATTTAAGTTGTACTAAACATCCATTTTCTATAAGCAGTAGAGCATGACTCATAGGCAAAAAATAGCCCTGGGGTTTTTATTGTTGAGTGATTGGATGGGATTTAGAGATTTTGTTCTGCTCTATAACTTGTTAAATGGCATTCTACCTGCATAACTTTCATTTAGAAATGTATCTGATGATTTTACGTTGCTATAGAGCAACCAATGCAAAAAACAATATAAAAGATGGTAAACATAAAACCAGCCATATTAATTATTAATTTAAACATAAATGAATTAAGCACTCCAGAGAAAAGGCAGAAATTTGCCAGATTGGATTTTTAAAAAAGACCCAACTAGATGCTGTCTATGAGAGACATACTTTAATGACACAGATAGGCTGAAATAAAAAGGATAAAACAAGATACACAATGCAAACAAGTTTACAAATGTGTTTGAAAGGGTCCGTAAATTTCCCCTGGTCAACATTGTAGTAGGTTAAATGAAAGAGAGAGGAAAAAGATATCCAAAGAAATCATAAGCTTTATTCATTTTTGAATGTTAAAAATTATTATTTAAATGCAGGTATTTTGCATATTGCAAGAAGAAAATACCTGGAGCCTTTTGTGATAAAATGAGCATACCAAGGAACCTCTTAAGATGGTATTTAGAGCTCAAAGAGGATGTGGAAATCATTTAAACCAGTGTTTCCTAATGAAATAGAAATACTAGCTATGGTATGTGGAATCCTTTTGGGTGATACTTAAAAACATCTTGATAGTTATGAATCTAAATAGGGTTCAGTAACACTATAACTAACACATCTCACTGTGATTTCACCAATATTATTCATTACTAAAGAAAAAGCTAAGTACACAAATGTCAATTTTTAATTTAAATAAAGTTACTAGGTAAATGATAATAGAGGTATATGCAAATATGGTAAAAATCATGAGTCTGATATGAAAATGACTGAAGATTTGGAAATGTTGTTTGAATCTATTTCATGGAAAGAACTGAGGCCCAGAGGGAGAGAACAATTTGTCTAAGATCACACAGAATGTAAATGTCAAAACTAAGTCTAGAACTCAAGTCTAGTTTCCATTGCCGTACTTTTCTTCCAACCTTACTATTTAAGCAGAAGCATCAATTATCTGGATATTTTGATATTAGGGATTTACTGGACATTGTAATATGTCAGGACTGCATGAGCGAATATAGCGTCAGCTCAACTTCTTCACTTGTCTTCACCATTTTTCTAACTTAGAGGTGTTCGATGTCAATGCTGAAGATCTAAGGTCTTGAATTATCAAAGAACAATTCATACATTGTTAATACAGGGTTTTCATTAGTAAACATTTTTTATACATTTATTCTTGTTTATTCCTATTACAATGTATGCTACAAGAGGCCAGGTCTTTGTCTATTTTTTCACTGCTGTACCCTCAGTACCTAGAATAGTCCTTTGTATATAGTGAGTAAAAAATTGTTATTTGTTGATTGAATGAATTTGAAAGATCAAGAGGATACTGTAACCCCAGAAATAAAGTTGGTATATCTTGGCATGTGTCCATGTGTCATTTATTCAATAGAAGTAGTTATTTATTCACTTATTCAATCAGCAAATATTTGTGCAGTATCTACATTATGCCAGGCACTCTTGGCATGAGGGATATAAAAGTGAATGAAATAAACATGGCATCTCCCCTCACAGAACTAATTTTCTATGAGCAAGCACAGTCTGGCAAATGTGATCAAGTTTATTAAGTGCTACATTAGATGTAAGTATAAGTTGGTATGGGAAGCATATAGGAAGAAAACTTCACCCAAACTTGAGAGTAAGGAACAGTTAGGTTGAATCTGAAAGCTGAATGGCAACTAGCTGGTGGCAAATGGCTTATGCTTACTTAGTATTGCAGTAAACTCCAGAGTAAGATAAAAATAAAATATGGATAAAATTTCTTCCCTTTAACACTTTTCTTTTTTTTTTTTATGAGTGTCTATGACAGATTTCTATCTTGTGTTCTATTTCAAAAGGGCCTTGTTCTCTACTGAGTACAAACTGTAGTATTATCTCAAGCATGTTTCCTTCCAGAAATAATCTAATAGAGTCTATAATTAACCAATATTTGTGTCCTTCTTTTAACTATAAAAAGAAATTAGCATGCTTTAATAATAACTTATATTAGTATCTCTTTCAAGGAGGAGTCAACAAACTACAGCAAAACAAACAATATTTTTTATGAATAAAATTTAATTGATACATGGCCATACTTATTTACATACTTTCTATAGATGTTTTTACCCTACAAAAGCAGAATTGAGTAGTTGCAACAGAAACTTTATGGCCTGCAAGTTTAAATATTTACTATCTGACACCTAACTGAAAAATTAAATTTGCCAACCACTGGTTTAGGGCTTTAGTTTTGTCCTTAAAAACAGCAATTGCATTTTACTGAGGAAAAGTAAATTTACCATCCTATTTGATCAATTCCTATACTCACCCCTGTTTTAAAAATAACACCTTTCCTCTAAGTTTACTTTCTGTCTTGCTAAAATATATTTTTCAATAATTATTTTAGTGAAAAATCTGTGAAAAATTTCTTAAGTTTTGCATATCTGAAAATGGCTTTATTTTTCCCCCACTCACAAATGATAATTTAACTGAATAAAAGATTACAGGTTCACAGTCTGTTCCCACACCCAGGATTTTAAGGTACTGTTTTATTGCCTATGGATTCTTTTATTTTTTTTTTCAGTTGGGAAATTAGCTCAGTCTTTTGTATATCATCTGTTTTTCTTTCTGATATGTTTTAAGAATCTCTCTTTAACCTGGGGCTCTGAAGTCTTACAAGATGTGCCTAGGGAGATGACTCCTATGCATGAGCTTGGTCATGGCACTGTGGGATCAACAATGCTATTCTGAACAAAATGGGGAAAAGAAGTGTAACAAATAAGATATTAGTGGCTGAGAGAGTTCAAATAGATTCAAGAGGCTACACTGGAGGTTACTCTTACACAAGCTTCAGTTAACTATTACCACCTATCATAACTTGGTAAACCCCAACCAAAACCATTCTAGTTAATCCTAAACAACACCTAGGGCATTATATAAAATTCTACAGAGGCTTCATGCACTAAGGTAACTTTCCAGAAACCTACAACCTCCATATGGATCCCTGGACCAGATAAGTCCTGAAATGCAGAGGGGCCTGCCTCTCAGAGTATCAACTAGCTCCATCCCCTACCCCATATTATCAACAACCCCTTCCAACATGAAATGGTTAGAATGGGCATAGCCCTAAAGAGTGCATAAAACGTCAAAGATGATGGTGGAGTTATACAAAGATGTTGGGTTTAACAAATGAGCATGAGTCCTGAATCATTATACTGATATTTCTTTTAGCCTCCAGTTCCTTAGAGCATCTAGAAAAAAACCTAAAATTATGGAATTGTAGCCATACAAAATTCTGAAGTCTGTTTTACAACTAATTGTTGTGCTATGCTTTGAAATGTATTGCTTTCTTGCGTATATGTTAATTTTCACAAAAAGAAAAAAAAAAGGAGAAGGGGGCATATTAACAGAGAAGATAGGATTTGACAAATTAGTATGACTGCTGAATCATTATATTGATATTCCTTTGGTCTCCTGTGTCTTGTGGAAGCTAAAAGAAAAAACAAAAATCGAGGAGCTGTAACCCATACGAAATTTTAAAATCAGTTCTATAACTACCTGTTAAAATGTACTTGGAAATTTATTGTTTTTTGTATATATATTATATTTTACAATAAAAAGACATTTAAAAAGATGTGCCTAGGTATAGATTCATTTTTATTCGTCATGCTTGGTACCTGGGGCACACTTTTAATAAACTGACTTCTTCTACTTATATAAGATTTGTTTAAACCCCATTACTTACCATGTAGAAGTTTAAATCCCTCCTGCAGATTTATATGAGATTGAATTGTGAAATATAACATATTGTGAAATTGTGAATTGTGAAATATACAAAAAAGCAATGAATTTCCAAGTACATTTTAACAAGTAGTCATAGAACAGATTTTGAAGTTTGGTATGGGTTACAATTCTACAATTTAGGTTTTTATTTCTATCTGCTCTAAGTTACTGGAGACTAAAAAAAATATCAATATAATTATATAGCAGTCTTACTCATAATTAAACCTTACCTTCACTGTATAAACTTCACCATCACCTTTGCTCTTTCTCCCACTTTATGGGTATTTGGGCTACGCCCATTCTAACTTTTTCATGTTGGAAGAGGCTATTCACCATAGGGGAATGGAGCTAGTTGATGTTCTGCAGAGGGTGGCTTCTCTGCATTTCATGACTAATCTGGTCCAGGGAACATTCTGGAGGTTGTAGGTTTTGGAGAGTTACCCTAACCTTTGTAGAATCTTATATAATACCCTACATATCCTTTAGGATTGGCAGAAATGCTTTTGGTTGGGGGTTGACGAATTATGATAGGTAGCAAGGTCTAAATGAAGCATGTGAAAGAATGACCCCCAGTGTAGCCTCTCAACTCAATTTGAAATCTCTCAGCCACTGATACATTATTTGTTACACCTCTTTCCCCCCTTTTTTTCAGGATGGCATGGTTGATCCCATGGTGCCAAAGACAAGTTCATCTCTGAGAGTCATCTCCCATGTTGCCAGGGAGACATTCATCCCTGGATATCATGACCCATGTATGGGGGAGGGCAAAGATTTCACCTACAGAGTTGGGCTTAGAGAGAGTGAGGCCACACTTGAGCAACAAAAGAGGTCGTCCAGAAGTAACTCTTAGGCATACCTATAGGTAAACTAAGCTTCTCTGCTACCTACATAAGCTTCGCTAGTGTAAGCCTCAAGATTAAGAGCTTGGCCTACTGATTTAGAAGTCCCTAAAGTTTGACACAGTGTCAGGGGTTTCCCTGATGGTAAAGCTTAATAGTTCCATATTTTTTCTCTCATCCCTTAAAACACTTTACCAATACTTTTTGATTATCTGCTTAATATAGTCTGGGATGTATCCAGGCATTATATTCGGCTTTACAGGATTAAAAGCCCTCATTCTTATTCTGGGCTCCCTGTGTTTGGGTTGTTTAAGTGATCTATCCAGACAAGTTGAGTTAGATTATGTACTACAGAAAATTTCAGTTCTGGACATGATAAAATTTTCTCTCTTTGGTCTCAAAGAGTAGGTGAAGTTCTAAAATACAGGCAATGTCTTCCTTACCCCTGTATTCTGAATTACCTCAATCCTGACCCAATGGGCATCATTCTTATATATAAATACAAGGTTATACATATCTAAAACAGCCCATCAATATCCAGATATAAAAATTATCACTTTGGATTAAATGTGACTGCTATAAGAGCATACAATCTAGGCCCTAGTTTTCTTATACATATTTTCTAAGTGGGAGCATACAATATTTGCTCTTTTGTTTTTGGCTTATTTTGCTCACCAATAGCCCCAAAGGTTCATTCACATCATTGCATGCCTCAGAACTTCATTCTTTTTAGGAGCAGCACCGTGTTCAGTCATATGTTTACACCAATGTTCACCAATCTAATTCTCAGTCAGTACATCTTTCAGCCACATCCATCTACTTGTCCTCATGCATAATGTCCAAAGTCAATAGCCCATGAACGCTCTTGATTTTAGATAATTTCATTGTTTCCAAGAGAATGATAGCTGATAAACACACCTTTACCAAATAGAAAATATAAGCTTCCCTCTATCTCTTGTCCCTCCGCCCATTATGTACCCCTAGTATTGCTGCAGTACTGTTGATATTTTCCTGTTAAACACAGCCCATAGTATGCAATAATATTTTTTCCCTTACACTCTGAAATTATACACTCTTTGTACAAGATTCATACCTTTGACCTAGTTCATCCAAGAATGTATTTATATTTGTAGGGTTAATTGGTGGAACACATGAGTCTATACAATGCCTTTCAATTGAGTTCAACTTCAAAATGGTAACATTACTTATAGGCCCACTATTGAACCACATTCACTTCTATCTATTCCCTTAAAATTAAGTTCAACCTCATTGGCAAACTGTCACCCATCTCAAGCTTCTGTGTTTCTTTAGGTCCCCATATTCTGTATTATATGCTTCTATTTTTACCTTCACCATGGTCATAAAAGTGGAATCATACAGTATTTATCCTTTTGATCTGTCTTATTTCACTAAGCATTATGTTCTCAAGGAACATCCATCTTGTCATGTGCTTCAGGATGTCAGTTTTTCTTTTTGCTGCATAATATTCCATCATATGTATATATCACATTTTGTTAAACCACTCCTCTGTGGATGGGCATTGTACTATCTCCAACTTTTGGCATTTGTGAATAGTGATTCTATGAACATCAATGTGCAAATCTGTTTGTATAACTGCTTTTAATTCTGGGAATATACCAAGCAGTGGCATTGGCTGGGTCATAGGGCAACTTGATATGTAGTTTCCTGAGGAACCAACAGACTATCTTCCATAGCAGCTATACCATTATACATTCCACCAGCAGTGCATAAGGGTCCCAATTTCTCCACATCCTCTCCAACATTTGTAGTCCTGTTTTTATAACAGCAGCCATGCTTAGAGGTATGAGGTGGTATCTCACTGTAGTCTTGATCTGCATTTCCCTTATAGCTAATGAGAGTGAGCATCTCTTCATGTGCTTTTTAACATCTGCATTTGCTCTTCAAAAAAATGTCTACTCATATCTTTAGCTCACTTTATAATTGGGTTGCTTGTTCTTCTATGGTTGAGTTATTTGTTTTTTTATGTATACAGGATATCAAACCTTTGTATGATGTGTAATTTCTAAATATTTTCTCCCATGGAGTTGGCTTTTGACAAAGTTTTTTGAGGTGCAAAACCCTTTGATTTTAAGGAGTTCCCATTTATCTTTTTTTTTCTTGATTGTGCTTTGGATGTAAAGTTTAGGAGGCTATCTCATATTACTAGGTCTTGAAGTAATGTTTCCTTACATTTTCTTCTAGGAGCTTTACGGTACTGGTTCTTATAGTTAGGTGTTTCATCCGATTTGATTTAATTTTTGTATAGGGTGTAAAGAAAGGGTCCTCTTTAATTATTCTGTCTATTGATATCCTGTTCTTCCATGCCCACTTATTAAAAATACTTTTGTATTTTGTACTGAATATATATGTAGAACAGAATTATATGTTAATTTTTTTGTTTGTTCTTAATTTTTTTAAATTAATAAACAAACAAACAAAAAACAGCATGGTACTGGCATAAATAAAGATATATTGACCAAAGGAATAGAATTGAGAGTTTGGAAACAGACCCTTTTATCTACAGACAATTGATTTTTGACAAGGTGGCCAAGTCCACTCAACTGGGACAGTACCGCCTCTTCAACAAAGGGTCCTTAGAGAACTGGATAGCTATATTCAAAAGAATGAAAGAGGACCAACCTCTATCTTACAAGTTATACAAAAATTAGCTCAAAATGGATCAAAGACTTAAACATTAGGGCTAAGACCATAATACTCTTTTAAGAAAATGTAGGGAAATATCTTAAAGATCTTATGGTAGGAGGTGGTTTCCCAGAACTTATACCCAAAGTGCAAGCAATGGAAGAAGAAGTAGATAAATGGGAGCTCCTCAAAATTGAATAGTTTTGTGCATGAAAAGACTCTGTCAAGAAAGTAAAAAGGTAGGCTACACAATGGGAAACAATATTTGGGAACACATATTCAATAAGGATTTAATATCCAGAAAATATAAAGAGATTCTACAACACAGTAACAAAGACAAAGAGCCCAGTTTTAAAAATGGACAAAAGATATGGATAGAAACTTTTTCAAAGAGGAAATACAAATGGCTCAAAAACATATGAAGTGGGTGCAAGGGTAGTTCAGTGGTAGAATTCTTGCCTGCCGTGAGGGTGACCTGGGTTCATTTCCCGGCCCTGCACTCCCCCGATCCCCAAAGAAAAATTCAACAAATGGTGCTGCAACAACGGGATACTCACATGGAAAAAAAATGAAATGTGACCCCCACCATAAAGCATACAAAGGAAAAAAAATATGAAAAGATGCTCAACTTTACTAGATATCAGTAAAATGCAAATCACAAACAAAGTGAGATACCATCTCGAGGATGTGGAAAAATAGTTAACATTCACTGTTGGTAAGAATGCAGATTGTGCAGCTGCTCTGGAAGGCAGTTTGGCAATTCCCCAGGAAGCTAAGTATAGAATTGTCATAAGATCCAGCAATCCTATTACTACATATATACTCCTCCAAACGACTCAAAGCATGGAATGAAAAGACATTTGCACACCAATGTTTACAGCAGCATTATTCACGATTGCCAATAGATGGAAAGAGCCCAAATGCCCATCAACTGATGAGTGGATAAACACGTTGTGGTATTTACATACAGTGGAATATTATGTAGCTGAAGATGGCTACATAATATAGTCATCAATAAAGTCATTGGTGCCGGCAAAAATGTGGTTGAAACTTGAGGACATTATGTTGAGTGAAATAAGCCAAAACTAAAAGGACAAACACTATGTAGACTCATTAATATGAACTAATGATAATGAGCAAACTCTGAGAGTTAAATTTGAGAACACAGGTTATTGGGGGATAGAAAGAGGGTAGAGATGATGCTTAAGAAGTACAGAATGTTTAACAAGGTTGATTGTAAAGGTTCAGAAATGGATTGCACAATACTGTGTGATGGTAGCACAATATTTTAAGTATAATGAAGAAAACTGAGTGTGAGCATGGTAGAAAGAGGGCATGTAAAGTCACCAGAAGGAAAGCTAGAGGATAACAACTGGAACTGTATAACTTAGTGAAATCTAAAGTAGACAATGGAACTGTATAACTTGGTGAAATCTAATGTGGACAATGAAGGTGATTAATTTTATAAATATAAGAAAGTTTTTACATGAAGTAGAACAAATATTTGTCACTATTACAAGGTGTTAAAAATGGGATGGTATAAAAAAACTTTTGTCCCAGCTCACTGGTTTTGGGGGCCTTCTCAAAGACCAATTTACCATAGATTTGGTGATTTATCTCTGGCTCTCAATTTGATTCTATTAGTCAATACTTCTATTTTTCTGCCAGTACCATGCTGTTTTGACACTGTGGCTTTATAATAACTTTTTAAATTTGGGATTGTTAATCTTCCCACTTCATTTTTCTTTTTTATGATGCTTTTAGCTATTCGGGGTCTCTTTCCCTTCCAGAAGAATTTGCTAACTAGCTTTTCCAAGCCTTCAAATTAGGTTGTTGGAATTTTGATTGCCACTATATTGAACTGTAGATCAATTTCAGTAGAGCTGACATCTTAACTACATTTAACCTTCCTATCCTTGAGCAGGAAATGTCTTTCCACTTATTTATATCTTCTAAGATTTCATTTTACAAGTCCTTTACATCCCTAGTTAAGTTCATTCCTAGTATTTGATTCTTTTAGTTGTTAGTTTGAATGGAATTTTTTCCTTAATTGACTCTTTAGTTACATCATTGCTTCTGTATAAAAAATATTACTAATTTTTGCACATTAATTTCATAACCTGTCACCTTGCTAAATTTGTTTTTTTAGCTCAACTAACTTTGTTGTAGATTTTTCAGGATTTTCCAAGTATAGTATCATCTGCAAATAATGAAAATTTTACTTCTTCCTTTCCAATTTGGATGCCTTTTTTTCACTTTTCTGCTTGACTGCTCTCACTAGAACTTCTAGTACAATGTTGAATAATAGTGGTGACAGAGGGCATCCTTTTCCAATTCCTGAACATTTCCTTCCTTCTTTTCTTATCCTTTAGGTTACTCTTACTGTTTCTTTTCAATTCTGTGCCCTCCTCCAGAACTCCCTCTCTTGTTTTTTTTTTCAGCCAGCAGAACTCCCGTTAGTATTTCTGGTACAGCTGGCCCTTTGTTGACATTCTCTCAACTTTTGCTTGGGTGTGAAAATTTTTCTCTCTCCTTCAGTTTTGAAGGACAGTTTGGCTGAGTACAGAATTCTTGGCTGGAAGTCTTTCTCTTTCTGGATGTTAAATGTATCATACCACTGCCTTCTTGCTTCCATACTGCTAGTTGATTAGTCCAAACTCAAAGTAACCCTATAAAGATATTTACATGCCATGAAAACAACAGATCACTAGCCATATGAAGATGCAGACAGATACAACCCAGTCTAAGGACCAAATTAAAACACAGAAGAGACACAGACTTTGGAATGTGCCTTGCTTATTTCGCTGAGCATGTTTTCAAGATTCTTTCATGTTGCATCATGTCTCAGAACTTCATTCTTTCTTATGGCTGTATAATGCCCCACTGTGTGGACACATCCTGTTTTTAAAAGTCTTTCACACACACACACACACACACACATACACACACACAAATGAGCACAAGAAATTTATGAAGGTCTGAGTAAGACTGGTAGGTTGTATCAATGTCAATATTCTCTATTAATATTATGCTATAGTTTTGCAAAATATTACCATTGGGGGAAACTAAGCAAAGTGTATAAGACATCTCTCTGTATAATTTCTTACAACTGCATCTGAATCTATAGTTACCTCTATAAAAGGAAAGAAAAACAGACCACCTTGGCACTGAGGAGGCTTCTTTTTGGTCCTTCACCCGATATAAGACTCAATATTCCATCATTTTGGAGGCACTACACTCCTTCCTCTTCCTTTCAATCTTCTCATGAGTAAAATAAATGCATTTAGTCCTCTGTATCATGTAGCACAGACTAGCCATCAAGTTCTGTTACCCTGGGTGTAGCTGAAACCTATGTCCTCAGTATCTCACTCCCCATTTGAAGGGCCTTACAAATTGTTTTTCCAAAGTTTTATCCCCAAGAAGAATTCTGATGGTCACTATTTTACATCCAAAAATGGGAATAGTTTCTACAAACATAGAAGGTCTTGATGAAGAACTTAAGTTCTGTGTGGGATTGTGATTCTGATTTGCTGTTGGGTGATAAAATTAGCAATTCTGTCCTCATGGTGCTTGCAGAGCTAGGTAGACAGATTGTAGCAAGTGAGAGGGTTCAAATCATTACTTGGCATCTTGAATGCTTAGCTATAGCTGGCATTTCATTGAAAAAAAGTGAAGCAAGGGATGGGAAATAAAGGGAGTGGAAATAATATGTTCTCTGTACCCAGAAGCAAGAGGGACAAATACTTTATGTGAAGATGGTAGGTGAAAATTCCTTTTACTGTAGTTGATAGTCTAAGCAGTACTGGAATAGAGGATGAGAAAGCTAATGTTCTAGGATATTTCATTAGGAGGTATAGGATTTGGATAATACTAGTTAAGAATTACTTGAACTTTGCTATGTACCAAACAGGTGATTCTTTTTAAGCCTTTTATACATATTAATAATTTAATCCTCATGACAATACTAGAGAGTGAGAATTACTATAATCTGAATTTTTGCATTAGGAAATGGAAGCTCAGATTGGTTAAGCAACTCACCTAAGGTCACAAATAGAGCTGGTAAGTCTCAGTAAATCTCTATTTTTCTTCTCAATTTGAGCTCTAGATTTGCTATTTAGTAGTTGCAGGGCTTTAAGTAAGTTGCTTAAATTCTTTGAATCCGTTTCCTCAATAGTAAATATGTTGTTGTGAAGAATAAGTAATATACTAAATATAAAGGACTTAGAATAGTGCCAGATACACATCAAGCACTTTCTGCAATATATGCATAAATTTATGCTTTATGCAACCAGATCTCCCCCCCTCCATCAGATTGAAGCAGATTAAGCCACTGACAATATCACATTGTGGCAAGTGCAGGGAATTGAGCACATTCATGCACTATGCAACCCCTTTAGTGATATTTTTCAATATATTTAATGCACAGTTTCTTTAGCTGAGCTACTCCCTTCCTATAAATGTATGTTTCAGCCGTGCCCACCCAATTGAACAAAGATTCCTATATGAGGCTGTCAGCAATACTGTTTGTATTTGCAAAAGCTGGAAACAGGTTAAATATACTGCTTTGAATATGTGCAATGCTTTCCTAACAGGCATCCCTACAGCTATATTTCTCTGCCTTACTAACTTAAAAAAATCTTTCAATGCAATGAATTTGTCAGTTGCTTTATGAATAAATCACTGAGTCATTTCAATGGTTCTGTTGTTGTTTTCATAAACCTGAGATGAGTTGCCAGAGATGTTATGACACCACATAAATGTCAAGAGCTGATTGAGAGGAACCATCATTAGTGTTTAATCATTGCTTTCTCTTGTTCAATGCTATTTTCCCTGCTGTAAAATTTCAGTAGAATCATGTCTTTGTTTGCAAACATATTTCTCTCTCTAAAGTTTCTTGTGTTTCTCTCAAACTCTGTTCTTCATCTCATACCTAAAGGACTTGGTCATTCTCTTCCAGTGTTAAACTGGAGTATTTTACATTAAGCTCCTCCAGTATTAAGAAAAGAAATAAAAGGAATCCTGGGGGTTTCACGTCTCTGTGAAAAACACCACCCAGGCAATTAACAAATAAAAAGAAAGAGAGATTGCTGATGAAAGATTTGGATGATATTTTGAAACAAAAACCTAACAAGGACCTCTAGGGAAGAAATAAATAGGAATGTTTTATATAGCCCTCTAAATGCTCAATTAGGTTTATTTAACAACTTTTTCCTAATTATGGCATAACCATTCAGAGTAGACATAACGTTGCTTTATACTGTATATTTTCAATTGTGTCTAAAGCTCATTTGTCCTTGAGAGACTAGCAATCAGCAAAGCAGATGATGAAGCTATAAATCTGTGGAATCAGTTTGCCAGATATCAGGTGTCTCATAATTATAGTGGTGAAATGAGTTATTTTATGGAACACTGTTGAATACATCTCACAGTCGCCATTTTTCAGTGGCTTAATCTACTTTATGAGTTGACTTGAAATTTTTCCCAAAGCTTGGATTATAAATAACATCACAAAAGGACAAAGCTGAAGAATGAAAAAGGTTGGAACAGATTTTATTTTAAATCTTTCAATTTGTGTATTTCAAAAGCAAGCTTATGAATTTGCAATCTTTCTAACCACTACTTGTGCATCTGTGCTCAAGAGGAAAAAACTTTGATCATATATAACTCAGAAAAGCAATAAAAATCGTGTCTTTGTTCTATAGTTGTCTCATTTACTTTAGGCATTAAAACATAAATTTTTGTCCTGTATTGATACCATGCCTGAGAACAGGAGCTCAGCAATTTACTGAAGAACTTCAATGAGTATTGGTACTTTTGCACCTAACAAAGTATTGGATGAGGCATCAGGATGCAAATTTAAAATGGAGTTAAAACTAAGCCTTTCTTTATGTTTAATCAAAATGAATTAATCCCTTCCTCTCACCAAGTAAATATACCTTTCTATTTCAGCTTTAATATTCCAAATTATTTCCATGGAATCCAAACCAAATCCAGGCCAGCTGTCCTGAATTGCTTGAAATTATAACAGTATTTATGTTTTACTGAGGTAGCCAGCTCTTCTTGATCTTGCTGAAAGTCACACAATTTATTTTTTTACATGGGCAGGCACTGGGAATCGAACCCAGGTCCTCTGGCATGGCAGGTGAGCATTCTTGCCTGCTGAGCCACTGTGGCCCATCCTGAAGTCACACAATTTTGAAGTAGCAAGTTTCAAATTGGTAGAAAATATGGAATTTTTTGAGGCTTAGATATCACACCTCATCTCCTACTAATTTGAACTGGAGGAAGCAAGAATTTTGTCTATGAATCTGATGTTACATGTGCCTTTTATTATGTAGTCCTGACCTCACCCAGAGCAGGACCATCCAGAGCAGGAAATTGACAATCGCATTTAATAAGAAGAGTTTGAGGTCCTGGAAAATCTTTTTTGGATACTTTTCTGGCTACCATGTAAATCCAATGAAATAATTCATTCTGAACTTGGAAGAAGAAATTATATTTTTCTATTCTTATCCATTGAAATGTGTCTTAATTCCATCAATGATAATTAAGGTGGAATTACATTTCTTACTTTGTTTTCATTGTTCACTATTGTGATCCATTAATCTGAAAAAATGACTCAGTATTTGCAAGCATTAATGTAGAACATCTGATTTGTTTTACAGGAGAGATGAATAAACCATTGAACTAACTATAGGAACAGGGTGAGGGTAAATGTGTTAGTTTGCAAGCTGCCAGAATGCAAATACCAGAACTAGAATGGCTTTTAAAAAGGTGAATTTAATTAGTTACAAGTTTACAATTCTAAAGAAGTGAAAGTGTCCAAACTAAGGCACCAACAAGAAGTTACCTTCACTCAAGAAAGGCCGATGGGTCAGGAACACCTCTGTCAACTGGGTAGTCATGTGGCTGTCATCTGCTGTTCCTGTGTGTGTTGCTTACTTTGCTTCTCTGGGGCTGGCTTTCATCTCTTGGCTTCCCTTGGCTCTCTTCAGGTTCTGGCTGGCTTAACATACATGTCTGCTGGGCTCCAAGCATCTCCAAACATCTGTGTCTCTGTTCTTTGAAGTAACTGGTCTCCAAGTATTTACATCTGCTCTCTGTGTTGGCTCTGAGGCTTCTGTCTTTTCTATAGGTGCTCTCTCTGTCAGCTCTGTGATTTCTGATATTTCCATTGTTGTCTGGCTTTATCCAAAATATTTCCTCTTTTAAAGGATTCCAGTAAACTAATCAAGACACACATGGAATGCATGGAGCCACATCTCCATCTAATCAAATATCACAACTACAGCTGGGTGAGTCAAATCTCTGCAGAGATAATCAAATGAAAGGATTCCAACCTACAGTACTGAATTAGGATTAAAAGAAATGGCTGCCTCCACAAGACTGAATCAGGATTAAGACATGGCTTTACTGGGGTGCATAATATTTTCAAGCTGGCACTGTGAGTAAATGCAATTTGACCTGGATGCTTTATTCCTGTTTTTAAAATGCTGTTTTTTAAAAATCAGTGGCACATTAATAAGGGTTGTTAAAGCATTTTTCCATTTATTATAATCAGTGATTTTCAGCCCCTGAGGACCTAGTAAAGTTCAGCCTCAAACAATAATTTTCAAAGACAAAAAAATCACTTAGAAAAATGAATATTATTGTTTAATACCTCTGAAAACTTGGGTGTCTAGTAATATCAGTTTTGAAAAACATTCTATTGCTCACATGAACTGATGAAAGTTTAGTTGTATTTTAAATTATCAGTCTTTACCTGTGTATACATGGGTAGGGGCAGAGGGTAGAGGAATAGCTTTAATGACAGACACAGTTTGCAAGTGCTTTGCTATTAGCACAGCAATATCAGCAAAACCAAACAGATCAACATGCAATAGTATGCAATACAGAGGTGAATCTAGGAATTAGGGCTGTAGAACCAGAATAATGAAATTAGGAAATGATTCTGAAACACTGTGGAGATTCAGGACTACTGTAGTAATAATAACAAAAACCTTCATCCATTCTCTATTGAGGAATGATTACATATCCTAGTTTCATCTTGATAAGGAAATAAAACAATCCTGCCAACAAAAGACCCCTCATACCAAAAGAGGAGAGAAAGAATACAATTTAATATTGAGCAATCATTATCACATTTACATGCACATAAGGTAGCAGGGCAGACTGGACAGACGTACAAGACTGGACAGAATTCATACAAATTTGTACAGTATGACAGACTGAATATACAAATAGACAATGACCAGGAAACTCTGACCCATTATCAGCAATAACCAGACCACGGAAATTTGGTCCACTACTTGCAACAATTGGTCCCGGAAGCTGGTCCTTAAATCTATAGCAAATATCCCTGGAAGTAAAAACATGATTCCTGTAACATTTGACCCAAAGTAGCCAAGACTTGATTGATAAATGACAGCTTCTCTAATTGCTCCCCATCCTTCTAACTTAAGACCGATCAGAGAAACTAAAATACACTCCCTTAAGCAAACACAAATGATGCCCTGCTTCTAATTAGCTTGCCTCCCGCCTCCTCAACGCCAACACCTCCAATGAGGGAATACCTTGTATTCCCTTTTTTCCATTATAAAGCTTTTCCATTAACCTGCCTGTCTTTGAGTCTATCAAATGCATGTGGTGGTGGCTGACTCCCTTGTTATAGCAACCTCTTAATAAATAGTCTACATTCTTATTTGGGTGTTATTCATTTATTTCCATGAGTAAAATATATTAAAGAACAATGGAATGCTGTTTTATTTTCTTGAGAGGCATAGAGATATATCTTGCTATTGGCTCCTGTTCTGGTTTGCAAGCTGCCAGAATGCAATATACCAGAAACAGAATGGCTTTTAAAAAAGGGAATTTAATAAGTTGCTAGTTTACAGTTCTAAGGCTGAGAAAATGTCCCAATTAAAACAAGTCTATAGAAATGTCCAATCAAAAGCATCCAGGGAAAGATACCTCGGTTCAAGAAGGCCAATGAAGTTCAGGGTTTCTCTCTCAAGTGGAAGGGCACATGGTAAATGCAGTCAGAGTTTTTCTCTCATCTGGAAGGCACATGGTGAACATGGTCAGGGTTCCTCTCTCATCTGGAAGGGCACATGGTAAACACAGCATTATCTGCTAGCTTCTTCTCCTGGCTTCCTGTTTCATGAAGCTCCACAGGAGGCATTTTCCTCCTTCATCTCCATAGGTTGCTGGCTGGTGGACTCTTGCTTCTTGTGACTGTGTCATTCTGCTCTGCTCTCTTTGAATCTCTTTCATTCTCCAAAATGTTCCCATTTTTATAGGACTCCAGAAATTTATTAAGACCCACTCAAATGGGTGGAGATGTTGTCACCTAATCCAGTTTAACAACCACTCTTGATTAACTAACACCTCCAGGGAGATGATCTGATTACAGTTTCAAACATACAGTATTGAATAGGGGTTATTCTGCCTTTACGAAATGGTATTTAGATTAAAACATGGCTTTTCTAGGGGACATACATCCTTTCAAACCAGCACAGCTCCTGTGTACCTCCTGAGAGAGTTAATTTCAGAGGTGTATGTTTATGGGTATAAGGGTCAAAAGGTCCACAACCTTAAATAGTCAAATCAAAAGGACTCAGTTCTTGTCAGGGCTATTTTATTTTCAATAGGCATCTGAAGAAGGGGCAGGTATCTAAAAAAAAATCATCATTTCACACTTACAACCTACATTATCACCTATGTAATTGCTGTTATTGTTTGAGTGAGTATCTTCATATGTGTTTACTATTTATAGAGTTTGTTCAACTATTTATAATTCTGGATAGGATTTACTTCACCTCAACCAACAATTATTCACATTACTCAGAAGACTTAATCCCTGTGTTCCCCTTTCAAGCATTATTCATAAGCATATATCAAGTGAAAGAGACCAGAGGCAGAGAAACTTATTTAAATATTTGTTCAGGTGAAAGGAAACAAATTTTCTCAAAGCATCAATGTAGTCTGCCATGTCTATGAACTTTGAACCTTATTTGCTAAAAGAGAGAATACAGGCTAAAGGCAGCCTATTCCTGCTAGGATCTCTCAAGACAAATATCAGGAACTAGCAAAGCCCTAAACAAATATACAGTATTAATTGTGAAAGGGACATTCCATTCATTAGAATGAGTCAGACCTGAACCCTGGGAGTAAAAAGATGAAATTATCAAACCAATTTTTCCCAATGGCAAAGGGAAATACAGGTACTCTGTTAATTGTTCCATATCAATAAGCTTGTTTTGGCTTACAGCTCTTTTGTTTTTAAAAGAGAAAAAGAGAAATAGGATGAAAGAAGGATACTTTTTCAATGCTCTTCTCTTCCAACTTAGAGTTCTAGAAGAGTTTGTGTGACTTTAAAAGAATAGTTACCCAAGCAGTTAGATGAGGAAACACGCAAATATAAGGTATCTGGATACAAACAAGATATTTGGCAGAGTGTGTCTCATGATCTCTGTGAAGACAAATAAATGTTAGGAGAATCTGTAGGTTGTTGGCAACTATCCTAAATGAATGGCAAACTTAGCAAACTCACCAGGAATGAGGCAGGAGCAAAGGAATTCAGGGAAAGACCTTATTTTGGGAAGAAACAGAGCTGCCTGGGCAGCATTTCAAGAGAGAGGCATGACTGCACCAAGGTAGCAAGGGATAGGGTTTTTATGACTTAAGGTTGGGGGGTTGGGGGCAAGTGCTAGGTAAATTTCTACCATCTAGCTTTCAGAACTAGAGGGCTAGGTTAGGAGTTGGCAGTCTCCCATTGGTAAAGTTAAAATTTAAGCACTGCCTGAAAGCTTCAGGGTTGTAATTGCTGGAGGACAGGTATTGAGTAAGAGGTATGTACCAGAAGAATGTATCTGCCAGAGGGTGAAAGTTGAATAATGGGGGTCATTATAAGAGGGCAGCTACTGGAGCATGGAAAGATGCAGACAAGGGTAGGAAAGCTGTTTGAAATATTTGACAGAGGTAGATCACATCATGGGGGGAAGGGGTCCTCTTCTTGAGGCCTAACACTAAGAAGTTAATGGATCAGACTGAAGGGACTTATCCTGTTGAAGAGCTCTGACCTTGATAATCCGATTCAACAATTTTATTAATAATTTGAAGGAAGGCATAGAAAGTACACTTATGAAATTTGCAAGTGATGCATAACTTAAGATGCTAGATAACAGAACTTAGATTCAAAAGGTTCTGGACAGATCATAATGATGGGCTTAACCTAAGATGAAATTCAGTAGGATATACATGTGTTTCATTAAAGGTCAAGGAATTAAAGAATCAAAGATAGGATGGGGGTTACTTGGATAAACAGCAAAGTTATGTGCAAAACGCAAGGAGATTTTAGTTGATATGTGCTGCCAGTGTGAAGTAGGTAAAAAAGGAAACACTTTTAAGCTATATGAAAAGACATCTATAGGGCAGGCCATGGTGGCTCAGCAGGCAGCATTCTCGTCTGCCATGCTGGAGACCCGGGTTTGATATCTGGTGCCTGCCCATGAAAAAAAAAAGCAAACAAACAAAAGACATCTATCAAGGGGGAAAATAATCTAAATTTGATTGGACTGGTCAGAATATATCTGGAGTGACATTTTCAGCTCTGTTATATGAAGAATGCAGTGTTTTAATTTTAATGCAGGGTTTAAATTTAAACATTTAGTCATTACAATATCACTGTAAAAGATAAATTGGCCTGTCTCCAGATATTTGAAGAACTATAACATGAAAGTGTAACCACGAAATTGGGATTTAAGGGATGACTTTGAATACTGAATCACTATATAAATATTCCTTTTTGCTTTCTGGTATATTGGAGTAGAGAGAGGGGAATTCCTGAAATTCCTAAAGTTCAGAAATGCTGCCATGATATCTGAAATGATTGTGAAAGCCCTTATCTTGTGCCTTTGTGATTGTAAAAACTGTTACTCCCATTATCCAGTCATTTTCTTAAAGTACCTGCAAGGCAAAGGCCCTAAAGCTAATGAAAAATTTAATGTCAGCCATTAACTAGGGTTCCAGCCCCTCACATTTGTAAATTGCATCTACTAGACTCTGCTACTGAAAAGATAACTATCTCCCTTCCTTTTGGCTTAGATCTTTAGTATTGAAATGATAACTCTGCCCCCCCCATCCATTCTGCTTATGTTTTTCTATTGAAATGATAACTCTGTCTCCTTTTCTGGTTAGAACTTGCTATTTGAAATTGTAATGACCCCATCTCTCCTTGCTAAAGTCCATAAAAATCTTGAACCCCCTAAACTCAGGAGGACAGATTTTGGGCCAGTAAGTCATCTGTTTCTTTCTATGTGCCTAGAAATACACTTTTTCTGTCTTTGAAACCCCAGTATCTAAGGAATTGGTCGCTTAAGCACATTGGACAAAAGAATCTGCCACCTTTGTCTGGTAACAAAAGTACGGTTATTTGTATATCTTTTGCAGCTTCTGTGGACAGAATTGAATGAACAGAAGTTATGGAAAGCAGATTCTTGCTCAACCAAAGGGAGACTATTCTGATATTTGGAGCTATTCCAATTAAATGAACTGCCTTGCAACCAAAGGAGCTCTGATCACTGGAAGTATTCAACCAGATACTAAACACTCATGAGGCTAAGGTGTTGTAGAGGGGTTTCTGCATGTGATTTCTTAGGTTCATTCCCTTCTCAACTCTGTGATTCTGGGACTGTCACTGATGAATCCACTTCTGATTCATCTTTGAGAAAGTTTTCCCTTCAATATTGCAGAGAGATTCATCCTCAGAAGTACCAAGCTAATGACAGGACAGTATTAGCTTTTAGAAAGTGTATTTAACCCTAGGTAATAAATGATCAAAGGGCATGCCATATGTTAGGGAACATGGCTCCTAGCTACCTGTTTTGGTTTGCAAAAGCTGCCAGAATGCAATATACCAGATATGGAATGGCTTTTAAGAAGGGGATTTATTAAGTTGCAAGTTTACAGTTCTAAGGCCATAAAAATGTCCAAACTAAGGCATCCAGGGTACCTTGACTCAAGGTAGTTTTCTCTCTCAGCTTCTACAAATGGCTTCCCTGGGGGTGTTTGCCTTCTGCATCTCCAAAGGTCTCTTTTCTGTGTCAGTGCTGAAGCTTTTGCCAAAATGGTTCTGTTGTAAATGACTCCAGTAGGCAGATTAAGACCCAAATTGAATGGGTGGAGCTACATCTCCAAGGAAGCCACCTAATCAAAAGTTACCACCCACAGTTGGGTGGGTCACAGCTCCATGGAAACAACTTGATCACAAAGATCTTACACAACAATATTGGATTAGAATTAAAGAACATGGCTTTTCTGGGGTTCACAACAGTTTCAAACCAGCACTTTAGATCCTCTGGTTCTCCACGATTTATAGAAATTGGTCTAACCCTTGTCACCCTTGCTTTCTCTTTTCTTGGGCTGGTTGATCCACTTGAAAATTCATCAGTTGTGTTTATTTCCATTGTGAATAATCACTGTTGTTTGGACATTAGCAATCACACATTCACACATAGAGTAAAATTCGGCTTTGAAGCACCTTTTTGTCTGATTAAAATGCTTTATCTTCTACTCAGTGTAGAGGGTTCTTCTCTGAGTTTCATATGGATAGGGAATAATCTTTTTGAGGGTCATAGTTTCTCCTGGAGGTCTTGAAGGAACACAGGGACAAATTAATCTTCAATAACACTTCTATGTGTCTAAGTACTTATAACCATTCCTAAGAGCTTTTTATACATGGAAGGAACTTAGACTCAGGGACATTTAAAAGAGTTTTTTTAATAAGGTACTTAGGAAAGTGGTGGGATCACCTTCTTTCCTAGATTTAATTACTGGGAGACATTTCAAAAACTAATCTCTACTGCTGAAAATTCCAGGTTTGGGATAATTGACCCCTGACGCCATTCCAGTGTTAATCCTTTGATATTATATTGCATATGCTAAGGGAGTAAATTACTTTTATATGGATGTGGATAGATCATAAAGTAATAAAAATGATAATGCTCTCTTTAGAGACAGATTCAGAACGTTCTGTTGGTCAAGTTGCTTTTGGATCTGATGAGGAGGTGCTCACACAAGGTGCATGAGTCAAAAATTTTCCATTTCCAGTTGCCTGATTTCAAGTGACACTGGCTTCTAGTAAATGTTTCATTTACTTATTTTAGTAGAATCAGGAATATTCAAGGCCAGGAAGGACCACTGAATGAGACTTTTTATCTTACCTTTATCCACAATTGTTTCATACATAGGGAGTTTTCTTTTACAAAAAAAACTCCAGGTTCTTTGGTCAATATTTTTCTCTTAATAACTCTAGTGATTTGGCAATTATTACTCACATAATGTATTAACTCCTTGTTACCTTTTTCATTTGTTTTTTGTATGTTGGGCATCACATTTCATTCTTTTTCCATGTGAGTATCCCAGTATTGTGGCACCATTTGTTGAATTTTATTTTCTCGTTGTTGGTTTGTTTGTTTTTTGGGGAAGTGCATGAGCTAGGAATCACTTATGTTGCTTTTTAAACCAATTTTATCTTGTTCCTCTTTCAGTAGAAGTAGAGAAAAGCCTCTTATTCATAGGTTCACAGAATTTTTTTGATTTGGAGGATAAATCATGGAATCCAATACCTCTATGACACAAATGAAGAAATTGAGGTCTAGAAGGGATAGCTCAGAGCATTACCCTAGGTCACCCAGCTTGGAATTTGGGAAAGATTGACATTAGAACCTTTTGTCTATGTTTTTTCTACTGTTTCAAGCTTTCACCCTAGAATCCTATTAGGCTTTGCAGCTTTATCTTTCAATTTACCACATCTTCATTAGTGTACAATTCTATACAAACTCGGCCTTGTCATCTAAGATTTTATCTTTTATTACTTCAACCAATGATTTTAAATAGATGAAGATAAAAAATATGCCATTGAATATTTAATAGTGATTCAAATGACCTTGTATGTATGTAGGACACTTAAAACTTGATGGAAATGTGGAGTGGCAACAGGAATAGAAAACAAAATTTCAAATTGTATTTAACTTATTTTCCATTTTCCTCTTTGTGATTTTCATGGATAACCCTGTTTGACCTGTCCCATTTATAAAAGAAGTCTTGGTCAAGTAAAATAGAAAGACCTCTTTCAAAAAGTATTAAGCTTTAACATATATGACAGAGTTCCCCTTTGTCCTGGACAGCATGGAAATAAAAGGTCTCTGATAATGATGGCAGCATATTTTGGTGATGTTAATCAGAGCAAATTCAAATAAATCATTGGCATTGTCTGTTTTAATTTTCCTCATGAAAGGGCAAGATTGAAGTGATGCTGCTATTAATTGCATCCTCCTGAAATGGGCCAGCACTAGAATATTACTGTTGAAAGTGGATTTCATCCCTGAAGATGAAGAACAGAACCATCTTCTTCTAATAGAAAAACGCTGCTAATCGCAGAGATGGGAGTGGATAACTTCTTTCCTTCCAGAAAATTTCATCTTGGCATCTCTACCCTCTCTTTTCAGAGAAAAATGTTTCCCTTCTCCTGATCTAAACTTACCATTTCACTTAGATTTTTGATGATGCAGCTTCTCTCCTGCTCTGGAAACATCAATACCTTCTGTCCTCTTGCATTTTCAATGTCCACTTTTTGCATGTTTCTCTCCCCTTTGGCTTGCAAACTTGTTTTCATTTCCCACATAAAAAAAGAAAAAAAAGAATAGAAAATCTTCTCAATCTTGCTATCTCCTGACTTGTCTAGTTACTTCCCTTCTTTCCTGCAGCAAATTATTTCAGGACATAATCTACACTGCTGTCTCTTTCTTCTTGGCCTTTTTGCACATTAGTGTGGTGGTGCCCAAACTTTGCTGCATCTTGTAATCACCTGGAAACCTTAAAAAATACTGATGACTTGCTCTCACCATCAGACACACTGGTTTATTTGGCATAAGGGTGTATCACGGGCACTGAGATTTTTGAAAGAGTGAAGATGACTCTAATGTGCAGCAAAATTTGGGAACTCCTGCTTAGACACTTAAAGTCTAGCTTCCTTTCACACTGACTGAGAATCTTTACTCTTAACTTAAGAAGCAGATGAGTCTAGGGTCAGAAAGAGCTGAGATTTAATACCTGCTCTACTTTTTCCCCTCAGCAAGATAGTTAACCACTAAGTCTCAGGTTTTCTCAATCTATAAATGTGGAAATAAATGACCCTGGCACAGAATTGCTGTGGGGATTAAATGACATCATGTATGTGAAGCATTTAGTGATCAATAAATGTTATCATTATTACAAGTTTTCTCCTACACATGGAATTGGTGTTATTTCTTTTCAGTTTCTTCAAACTCTCTTACCCATCTCTTGTTCTTTATCATCAATTCCTTGAAATTTTCTCCTCCTTTGACTTCCATCAATTGCATGCTTCTGTATCTTCTGCAATCTCTTTGGTGTTCCCTTCTACACTTTCTTTATTCCCATGTACTAAGTGTAAATGTGATGTGGAAATTTGAAGCTGTATATACCTCAGAATATAAGCTGCATATTCTTAAATTTAACCCATCTTATAGGTGTAAACCCATTGTAAGTACACCTTTTGATGAGGTTACTTCAGTTAAGTTGGTGTCCCATCTCAATCAGGATGGCTCTTAATCCTATTACGGGAGTCCTTTATAAGAGAACAAAATTCAGAGAGAGAGAGAGAAATCCACAAGAAGCAAAAAAAAAAAAATACATTAATGGAACTCACAAGATAAGGGAGATTACAGGAGATGCCATCATGTGCCTTGCTATGTGACAGAAGACCCACAGATTATGGATAACCAGTCTTGAGGATGAAAGCATTACCTTGATGATGCCATGATTAGGATTTTCTTTTAGTTATGAAACCCTAAAATAATAATTCTCGATTATTTAAACCAACCAATTCATAGTATTTGCTGAAGCAGCCTAGGAAACTAAAACAAGTAACACAAGCATCTTTCTTTGGGTCTTCTACTCTCTACTCTCCTCATATTCATCCTTTAGTATCAACCATTCATAAGGATTGAAAGTTTAACTTCTCTGCAAATGCAGCCCAGAGTGTAGCACAGCATCTGGAAACTTACAATCAATAAAGTTTTGCTGAAAATTCTGTATTTCTGACTCTCACCTCTCCCTTCAAGTTTTTAGCCCCTATTTTGCAAAGGCCTATTGAACTAAATATCCTGCCTCATCCCTACACTTTCAATTTTTAATATGTTTTCTAATCCTTTTAATAGTGCGAATACCTCTCAGTCACACAGATTTAAAAATGTGGTATCATCTTTAACTGTTCCCACCTTCTTGCCTACATAGTCTATCATTTGCCAGATCAGGTCAATTCCAACCCCATGTAATTTTAGAAAATTATCTATTACCTAGTCTTTGCCACTTTTAGTCACCAGGAAATCTCCTATTAAAGCACACACCATCTTCCCTATCTCTCTTTTAAACCAATAGTGGAGGAATATTAAAAGAGACCAGCAAAAAGTTTTTAAACAGGCCATAACTGTCAATTTTCACTATAGAAGCATATGAAGGTAGGAGAAGAAAGGGTTTGGCAGACCTAATTTTGTGATATATATATGTATATACATATAATATTTTTCATTATGAAACTATAAACGTTATAGAAAATTTGCATGAGAAATGTTAAAGGGAAAAATTGAGTTTATTTAGTAGTTGGATGAATACATGATTGGCAGATATAGCAATATATGCAAGGGACAAGAAAATATATCACTTTTCATAGAAATGTTTTTAGAGTTGCCATGTAACTCCTACATGGGAATAGTTTCATTCAGTTTCAAGGGAAAAAAGTAATAGTCAATTCTTTGTTAGGTAACTGGTATTGAGCATATTTGTTGTTATTTGGTTTTCCTATACTATAGGGAATAGGGTCACTGTGTAGCACTACTCGAATAGGCATTTTTCTCACTGACTTCTTTAGTGATCCCTGGATTTTGTGACTGCCATCTTGGATGAGATATAGAAGTATATAGGGAAATAAGTATCAACTTTAGGTCAGCAAGAACAGGGTTGAAATCTTTCCTATTTGACCTTAGAAAAGTTATTTGTCTATCCTGTTTATACCATCAACTATTTCAGCAACCAGACACAATATATATTACCACATAAGAAGAGAAATCTAGTAGTCAACAAGTCACTTCACCAAGGCCTCATATTCCCCAGGATAAGAAAGACTTGTTACATTGACATGGTAGCAATCTTTTCTATTATAAACCTATGATGATGGACCTAGGATTTTTTCATTTCTGTCCACGGGAGTGCTTTTCACAGACAAGCTTGTCCATAGCTTCAGGTTATTTAAAAGCAAGTTTATAGGAAATTCTAGCTAGGGACAAAAAGGAACAGACACAATTCTGCTTCTCCCTCTGGCAAGTTAGCTAGAATTCCTGTAAATTAGCAGAATGGAGAGGGCAAAAGAAAGAATCTGTGAACTGGCGAGTAGTCTAGAGAAGAACAATCAATACAGCTTCAGGTATCTACAAGCTAAAAGGAAACATCTGAAACTTATTTGAAGTCCTCAATTAAAAGCAGAAAGAGGGTTTTACTAAAAAATTATTCACAGATTTAATGGCTGAAAACTTCCCAAATTTTGCAAAAACACCCAAAAACCTACAAATTCAAGAAATTGAGTGAACCGCAAACCAGATAAGCCCAAATAAAGCTCTCCAAAAACACATCATAATCAAATTCTTAAAAACCAAAGACAATGAAACAATTCTGGAAAGAAGTAAAATAATAGCACCTTACAAATAGGGGATGAGATATTAGAATGAAAGCTGATTTCCTATATGAAGCCATGAAGACCAGGAGGAATTGGCACAATTTTGGGGAGGTACTTAAATAAAAGAATTGCAAACTGCAAAATTTATAACTGGTGAAATTTTGTCTGGAATGAAGAAGAAATCAAAGCATTCTAACAGGAAAATTAATTAAGAACATATGCACCCCTGCAGAACTACCCTAAAAGAATATATGAAAGCAGTTTTTTCAACATAAAGAAAATTATAAAAGAAGGTATCTTGGAACATCAGAAATGGAAAAAAAGAACAACTGAGAAGTCAAAAATAGGGGTAAGTAAAATACACTTACCTGTTCATCTTGAGTTTCTGAATTATGTGTGATGGTTGAAGCAAAGCATGATATAACATTGTATCATGTGATACTCAATATAGGTTTTAGAAAAATTTAAGACAATTATACTATAAATGGGGAAGGCAAAGAAACTTAAAGGAGGTAAGGTTTCTATACTTTATTGAACTGATAAAATGATATCAGCCAATTATGTAAGTTATGTATATACATTTTTATCCCTAGCACAACCACTAAAAATGGTATACAAAGATATACTGAAAAATACCATAGATAAATTGAAAAGGAATTATAAAATTTGTTCAAATAACTCAAAAGAAGGCAGGAAAATGAACATATGGAAATTAATAACAGAGCTAACAAACTGAAAACAAAACTTAAATGACATACTTAAGACTAACACATCAATAATTACCTTAAATATGAATGGGTTAAATATATCAATTAAAAGACAAAGATTGTTAGATTGATCTAAAATATTATTCAATTATATACAGTCTACAAAAATCTCACTTCATAATCAATGACATAATTAATTTGGAAAAGCAAAAGCAGCTTTATTAATGTTATATAAATTAGACTTCTCACCAAAGAAATATACTGGGAAAAGTAAATTTACTTGGCACATTACATAATGATAAAAGGGTTGTTTCACTAAGAAGACATAGCAATCATAAATTTGAATGCACTGAGCAATAGAGCTGTCAAATATATCAAACTGAACTCATAGAACTGAAGGGTGAAATTGATGATTCCCCAAGTATACTTGTGGACTTCAATACTTTTTCTCAACAGTTGATAAAACAAGTAGACAAAAAATCAGCAAGGATATAGAACCCTACAACACCATCAACCAACATGGTCTAATCAACATTTAGAGAACACTCCAAGAATAGCAAAAGACACAATCATTCCAATTGCCCACAGAATTGATATCAAGTTAGACCATATTCTATGCCATAAAACAAACCTCAAAACTTTCAAAGAATTGAAATCACATAGAGGTGTTCTCTGAACACAAAAAAATCAAAGTAATGGAACAAATAACAGAAAGATAATTGGAAAAGGAGATTGATTTCTGGCATGACAGTGTGAGGAACAACCCTGACCTGTCCCTTTAGTAAAACTGGTGGCTATTATAAAATAACAAATAATCATCTAAAGCCTCTGAAATGAAGAGATAACAATTCAAGAAAATTTATGAACATTTGGTAAGAAAGGCAGTGTCTGTGTTATTATAACTACAACTGCTATCTCTTTCCCCTTCCCAGTTCAGTGAGTCAAAGTTTCTATTACAAAATATAGCAGCAAGGAATGTAGAGCTCCCACTCTCCCCAGATCTCAGTCAGAGGGCTTTCTTCCATAGAGGAGCAGGATGTAAGAGTTTCTCATCTTTTACCCAACTATCAGTTGCTTGAGCTAATTACTGGGTAAATGCAGTTGAAAGGTGGGATCTCACATCCACAGCCTAGTCCACACTGATAGAAGAGATGCTAAACTTCAGGCATGATAAAACAAAAATACTGGGGATATGAACATTCTTGCCCTGATTCATGAAGTAGTGTTTCCACCATGGGAGAGTGAAGCCAAGAGGTCCCTAGGCTTCTGCCCCCTGCCCAAGCACTCAATTCCTAGAGAGGGAATTGTCACTTAAAAAGATATTTGCCATTGTGCATGACCCCAGCTCCAGAGAAATAGCTCAGAGAGTTTGCTTAGGGGACAAGCAAGATGTAAAACAAATAGCTCCTAATCTCTTCCTTAAAGAACAGAATTTATTTGCAACAGAGCATGGAGAAGTTCAAGCCTTAGAGTACTGTTTCAGTTTGCTAAAGCTGATGAAATGCAATATACCAGAAATAGGCTAGTTTTTAACAATCGGAATTATTAGCTTACAAGTTATGATTCTAAGGCTATGAAAATGTCCAAATTAGGGCATCAACAGCATGATACCTTTTTCCTGAAGGAAGGCTGCTGGCAATCTGGATTCCTCTGTCACATAGCTAGGCATATGGTAATGTCTGAAGGTTCTTCTCCCCAAGTTCCATTGCTTCCAGTTTCTGGCTTCAGAGACATCTTCTCTCTTCTCCTGTGGGTGTGTCATTGTCTTTTAGCTACTCTGGGGCTTTTTCCATGAGCTTCTCTGGGTTTTCTGTGTATCCCTTATCTTATTATGAAGGACTACAGTAAAGGGATTAAGGTTCAATTTGAACGGCATCATCACATTTCATTAAAATAGCTTAATCAAAAGGTACCACCCACAATAGGTTTACACCTACAAGAATGGATTAATTTAAGAATATATATTCTGGGGTCAATAAAGCCTCCAAACCACCACAGGTACTTTCAAGAAAATGGAGGTTATGGTGAAAGGCAATTGGGAAAAGATTCATGGAATTTAAGTCACATTGACAACTGGGAAATAAGACAGCTGGAAGAAGCACCCCTAACATCAGAACAAATATCAAAAATGGACTTTAGAAACTATTCCTTCAAAGGACATAATTTGGTTAGATACTTTGTAAATCAGTTTAATCCCCTGGACATTGTTGAAGACAATAGAACAATTGGCTGGAAATTAGTGGAGTTTAATAACTGAATGTGGTCAGGTAAAGAGAGGAATAAAGCAATACCAATAACACTGTCATACTGGGGTGACTGAAGGCAACATCAAAGCTTAACAGTGAGGGTGGGGTTGAGGTTGGGGGTTGGAGGGAATAGACTTCACTAAAATAATCCATCCAGTCACCAAACAAATAAGCATATAACAATAACAAATCTCAGAGCAGGGGGTAGAAGGGGGCAAGTATCCCAAGTTGCTACACTATATTATCTAAAATGTACAGTCTCCAAAAAAATTATGAGACATACAAAAAAGCAGAAAAGTATAACCCATGCACTGGTAAAAATGCAGCCCACCAAAACTACCTGTGAATGTGACAAGATGTCAGATTTTACAGAAAAATGGCTTCAAAGTACCACCATAAATATGTTTGTGGAACTAAATGAAGACATAATTACAGAAGCAAAGGAATGTATGGTGACAATTTTGCATGAAATAGAGAATACCAAGAAAGTGATAGAAATTATGTATTAAAAAACACCAGATGGAAATTCTGGAGTTGAAAATAAAATAGCTAAAATAAAAAATTCTTTAGTGTGGGTCAACAGTAGATTTGAACAGGCAAAAGAATCAAATAACTTGAAGATAGATAAATAGAGATTTTGCAAATCAGGGACCAGAAGAAAAAGAAATTAATATGGATCAATGGTGAGAAATGTGGGACACCATTAAACAAACTGACACATGCATGCATATTGGAAGTACGAGAAGACAAGGACAGAGAGAAAGGAGAAGAAAAATAATTGAAGAAATATTCTCAAATTTATTGAAAAACAGTAACCTGCACATACAAGAATCCCAACAAATTCCTAGTAGGTTAAACACAAAGATATCTACAAATGGGTACATTATAGTAAAAATGCTGAAAATCTAAGACAAGAAAAAAATCATCAAAGCAGCAATAAAAAACTGACTTAACACTCAAAAAGGAGCCCCCAAAAGATTTATAACTAACTACTCACCAGAAATGCTGAAAGCATGAAGGTAGTAGAATAACATATTCAAAGTGCCCAAAGAAAAAAATCTGTAAGCCAAGAATCTTATAACCAGAAAATATATCTTAAAAACATGAAGGTGAAGTTTATATGAAGATGGCTGAGTAGGGAGTATGAGGATTCAGTTGTTCCACCAGAACAACTAGTAAACAGAAAGGAACTGCCTGGAACAACTTTTTGAAACTCTGGAGCCAGAAGGACACTGTACGGCATCCAGGGAAGAGCAGGAGGAAGAAGCTGATAAATTATGGTAAAGAACACTAAATTCCTTTCACAGCACGGTGGCTACTGGGACCTGTCCCTCATGCTCTATGAGAGGCAAGCTGCATATGGTCCAACCCCTCGCTAAATCACTCTTGATAGAAAAGAACATAAAATCCTCTTTCCCATGTGGGCAGGAAAGGGTACAAGAGATCACTGATCACAGCTATTAGTCAGTGACTTCAAATTACTGGGAACCCAGTTCTGAGGGCAGCCAATGTTTCGATATTCCCTGGACACAGGAAGTGGTGGCCATTTTTCCAGCTCACCCTGGACAAAGGACATGCTGGAGGATACTAAAAGACCTTACACTTCCTTGGGGCTGTCAGGACAGTTAATTGAAGAGCTTCATTTGCTGGGCCAGCCAAGAAAGCTCATCTTTGGTAAGCTATGGAAAAAACTCTTGGCATCTTTCCTGCCACCCTCTACAGGGAAACTTGGAACCAGTCTGCATCCTCTTCATGGGTCTCTGGCCCTGTTGTGGTTGGGAAACACCAACAGGAAAGTCCTCTCTGGGGTGCCACTCCTCCCAGAATTTGCCCTCCAGGTAAAGCAGCTTAAGACAATGAAAGGAGTAAAAGACACTATAGAGGTGGACAATCTGGAACAAAGGCTTGCTGGCTTCAAACACTCAGGAGAAGGAGATCTGAATACTGAGAAACAGAGGGGACAACCAAACTACTATAAATAGGGGAAATCCAAAATAATCAACAAACAAAATCCAGGGCAGGCAGAGGCTCAGACAGAGAGCAAAGACCTCACACATTGCATTCACCTTGGGCAGCTCTTCTGTTGAAGCTCAAGAAATTTTATATCTTATCATGAGCTGGTTACAAAATCAAGAAACAGACAACTCAGGGAATAAATCCCAGAATTATCATTTTAAAGTATTAAAATGTATCATATGCAACAAAAGATAACAAAGAAAACCAAGAAAAATGAATGATGGAAATCCAAAGGAAGTGGATAAAATCCAGAAAACACAAAGAAGAAAATAGTGTAGATATATAGAAGAAAGCCTTAAAAATGTTCTTAAGAATGCTCAGTGAGATGAATGAAAATACAGAGAAAAAACTGAAGGATACCAGGTAAACAATGAATGAGAGATAAGAGAAATTTAGTAAAGAGATAGAAATTTTAAAAAGGAACCAAACAAAACTACTAGTGCAAAAGTCCACAATAAATGAAATGAAAAATTTCCAGAAGAGTTTCAAGAGCAGATTACAGCTGACAGAAGAGACAATCAGTAAACTGGAAGACACAATACATCAATGAATCAGGCTGAGGACCAAAAAGTAAAAAAAATTATAAAACATGAAAATAGCCTAAAGACACCTCTGATACACCATCAAGCATACCAATATATGCATGTGATGAGTAGGTTCTGGTGTCTATTTGGCCAAGTGATCATACCCACTTGTCTAGTGAGACATTGGCCAAGTGACCCAATGGTCAGGCCAGTGCTTCAAGGATATTTCTCAGCTGGTTGCTAAACAGGAAGGCTGGTGTATTTGATCATCAGTCAGTTGATTGCATCTGTGGCTGATTACATCTGTGATCAGTTAAGGCGTGTCTCCCACAATGCAATAATCCAATCAGCTGAAGGCTTTTGAGTGAGAAAAGAACATTCCCCTTGAAGTTCATGCAGATACTTTAATGGAGCCACCAACTTCACAGCCTGTCCTATGGGTTTTGGTCTCTTCCATTCCATGGTTGCATGAGACACCTTTATAAAAGTCATATTTACAGATCTATACTCTTGGTTCTGTTTCCCTAGAGAACCTTGACAAATTCAATGCAGTATAGGAGTCTCAGAAGGAGGAACAGGAGAGAAAGTGGCAGAATGAATATTCAAAGAAATAATGACAAAGATCTTCCCAAATTTAGCAAAAGATATTATTATGCAAATGCAAGAAGCCCAGAGAGAAACAAACAGGACAGACATGAAAAAAATACATAAGCCATCATATATTGCTCTCATTTTCAAATAGAAAGGACAAGGAAAATGTTCTGAAAGCTGCAAGAGAAAAGCAACATATTACATACAAGGGAATCCCAATTAGATTCATCCTAGTTTCTCATGAGGAGTCATGGAAGCAAGAAGGAAGTGAGTTGAAATACTTAAAAGTGCTGAATGAAAGCAATTACCAACCAAAAAATGTATATCCATCAGGTATCTTTTTTCAAAAATTAGGGAAAAATAAGGACCTTCTCAGACACATAAAAAAAGCTGAGGGAACTCATCACCACTAGACCTGCTCTACAAGCAATGCTAATGGGAATTCTTCAGACTGAAAGTAAAGGACAATAGACAATTTTTCAAAGCAGCATAAAGAAATAAAGTCCTTTATGGTAACAATTTGGGTAATTATAAATGCAAATATTATTGTAAAGTATTGTTCAGTACGTAACTACACTCCTTAATTCCTACAGGGGTTAAAATACAAAAGCTGAAAAAGTAATAATAAATTTATGACTTGGAACATACTGTGTACAAATAACTGGTAAAAGTATACAAAAGGTGGGGGATAGTGGAGTATAGGAAAAATATATTTGTATGTTATTGAAGTTAAGTTGATATTGAACCATATATGATTGTTATATAATTAGGATGTTAAATTTTAACCTCATTGTAACCACAAGGAAAACAGATGAAAAACAGTATCCAGAGAGGTAAGAGAAGATACCCAATACAGTACATTACAAAAAAATCTAATAAATATGAAAGTAGGCATTAGTGGGAGAATTGAGGGATAAAAGAGGTATGAGATGTACAATGTTTAATTAGCAAAATGGCCAAAGTCTTGCATTATTTAGTAGTAGTGACTTTAACTGTAAGTGGATTAAACTTTCCAGTCAAAAGGCAGACATTGGCCAAGTGGATAAAACAGCATGGCCCAACCTTATGCTGCCTGCAAGAGACTCACATTAAATTTAAGATACAAGGAGGTTGAAAGGATGGAAAGAATATACATGTAAGCAGTAACCAAAGGAGTGCTGGGGTAGCTATACTAACATCAGATAAAATAGCCTTTAGGTAAAAAACAAGGGAGACTATGATGACCATTATGCATGGATGATATAAAAGGGGCAATTCAACAAGATGATGTAATGATTTTATATATATATATATATATACATATATATATATATGTATATATATATATATATATACCTAACAGCAGAGCCTGAAAATATATGATGCAAATTTTGACAGGTTTGAAGGGAGAAATTGACAGCTTTACATTAATAGTAGGAGGCTTTAGTACATCATTTTCAATAATGAATAAAACATCTAGCTAGAAGGTCGATAAGGAAATACAAGACTTTAATGATACGCTAAATGAACCAGACTTATATAGAACACTTCACCCAACAAAATAAGAATATGCATTCTTTTCAAGTATACATGGGTCATTATTCAGGAAAAATCATATGATAGATCAGAAAACAAGTATCAATAAATTCAAAAATAATGACATCACATAATGTATACACACTGACAGCAGTGAACAAAAGCTAGAAATAAATAACAGAGGGAGAAATGGAAAAACCACAAATATGTGGAAATTAAACAACATACTCGTAAATAACAAAAGGTTAAAGAGGAACTCACAAGGAAAATTTGGAATAATCTAGGGACAAATGAAAAATAAAATGCAACAGTCCAAAACTTATGGGATATGGTATAAACAGTACTGCTGAGAGGGAAATTTATACCTCATAATGCTTACACTGAAAAACAAGAAAGACCTAATTTCAAAACTGGAAGAACAAGACGAAAAGCAAACTAAACCCAAAGTGAGGGGGAGGAAGGGAAGAACCAAAATTTGAGGGGAGATAAATGAAATAGAAAACAGGAAAAGACAGAGAGCCAAACAAACCAAAAGGTGGTTTTCAATTAAATTGACAGACCCTTAGCTAGACTAACAAAGAAAAAGAGAGAGAGGATACAAGTGACTAAACACAGAAATGAAAAGGAGGACATTAGTACCAACCCTGCTGAAATAAAAAGGACTATAAGAAGATTAAATGAAAAACTTATATGTCAATAAATTAGATACCCTAGATGAAATGGACAAATTCTTAGAAACACCTAAACTACCTACACTGAATCAAGAAGAGTTAAGATCTCAATAAGCCCATTATTAATGGAGATTGTATCAGTAATCAAAAACCTCTCATCCAAGGAAAGTCTAGGACCAGATGGCTTAACAGGGGGGTTCTTCCAAACATTCCAAGAAAACTGAACTCCAATTCTGCTCAAAATCTTCCAAAATATTGAAGAGGTTGGAACACTCAAATCATTCCACAAGGCAATCACACTCATAACAAAGCCAGCTAAAGACACCAAAATAAAAGAAAGCTAGAGATAAATATTTTGAATTAAGGCATATGCTGAAATCCTCAACAAGATACTGGCAAGCTGAATCCAACATCATATTAACAGAATTGTATACCATGATCAAGTTTATTTCATCCCTGGTATGCAAGCTTGGTTTGTCATAAGAAAACCAACTAATGCAATACACCACATTACCATAATGAAGGAAAATAACCAGAGGATCAACTCAATTGATGTCGAAAAGGCATTTGAATAATTTAGGATCCCTTCTTGATAAAAACAGTTGTAACACTAGAAATGGAAGGAATCTTCTTCAAAATTGAAAAGGGAATATATGAAAAACCCTCAGCTAACATCAAACTCAATGGCAAGACTGATCGTTTTCCCTGTGAGATCAGGAACAGGACAAGGATGCACACTGCGACCCCTTTATGTAACATTGTACTGGAAGTTCTTGCCAGACCAATTAGGCGAGAAAACAAAATAAAATGCATTCAAATTGGAAATAAATAAATAAAATGTCCCCAATTTGCAGATGATATGACCTTACATACAGAAAATCTTGAAAAATCTACAAGAGAGCACCTGGAGCAAATAAATGAATTCAGCAAAGTGGCAGGGTAAAAGATCAACATCCACCAAAACAGCAGCATTTGTACACACAAGCAATGAAAAATTAGATGATGAAATCAAGTAAAATATCCGATTTACAATATCAACCAAAAGAATCTAATGTCTAGGAATGAATATAACCAAGGACTTAAAGGAATTGTATGCAGAAAACTACAAAATATTGCTAAAAGAAATTAAGAAAGACCTAAATAAATGGAAGAACATTCATGTTCACGGGTTGAAAGACAAAATATTGTTAAGATGTCAATGTACCCAAATTGATTTACAGATTCAAAATAATCCCACTCAAAATTCAAATAAAGTTCTTTACAGAAATGGAAAAAACAATCATCAACTTTATGTGGAAGCATAAGGGACCCCAAGTAATAGCTAAAAACATCCTGAAAAAGAATTAAATTGGAGGACTCAACCTTCATGATCTTAAATCTTATTACAAAGCCACAGTAATCAAAGCAGCATAGTATTGGCACAAAGACAGACATATGCACCAATTGCATTGGATTGAGAATTCAGACATCAACTCTTATATTTTGACAAACTGATTTTTACAAGGAAGCAAAGACAACTTGATTGGGAAAAAATATTCTCTCTAGCAAGTCATGCTGGAAAAACTGGATCTTCATTTGCAAAAAAATAAAACAGTAGAAAGATCCCTACCTCACATGTTATACAAAACTAAACTCAAAGTGGATCAAGAGCCAGTATCTTATATAACTGTATAAGAGGCAATACTATCATTCTCCTAGAAGAAATCATATGGATGCATCTTCAGTACCTTGTGTCATGTAATGGTTTCTTAGACTCCAACCAAAGTAAAATCAAAAAAAGAAAAAAGAGATACATGGGACCTCATCAAGATAAAAAAAAAACTTTTGTACCTTCCAGCCTTTCTCATGAAAATAAAATGACAACCTACACTATGATAGAAAATATTTGAAAACCATATATTCAGTAAACATTTAATATCTAGAATATATAAAGAAATCCTTCAACTTTACACCAAAAAGACAAGCAACCTGATTTTAAAACGGGCAAAAAAAATTGAATAATCTCTCCAGAGAAGCTGTACAAATGGCTAGAAAGCACATGAAAAGATGGTCAACATCATTGGCCAGCAGGGAAATGCAAATCAAAACCACAATGAGTTATCATTTCATATCCACTAGAATTAAAACTATTTTAAAAACCCGGAAAATAACAAGTATTGGAATGGATGTGGAAGAATTGGTTCATTCTGGTGGCAATGTAAAGTGGTGCAGCCTCTGTGGAAGGCAGTGTGGCAGTTTCTCAGGAAGCTAACTACAGAATTACTATATGATTTAGCAATCCCACTATTGGATATCTATACCCCAAAGAATTGAAAGCAGGAACTTGAACAGATATTTTCACATCAATGATAACAGCAACATTATTCACAATTGTCAATGATGGAAGCAACCCAAGTGCCCATCCACCAATGAATGAATAAGTAAAATATGGTATGTAAATACAATGAAATATTATTCAGCTGTGAAAAGAAATGAAGTCTGGATATATGCATAGCATGGATGATCCTTGAAGATATCATATTAGGAGAAATAAGGCAAACACAAAAGGGCAAATATTGTATGATTTCACTGATGTGAAATAATTGAAATAAGCAACTCCTAGAGTCAGAATTTAGAATATAGGTTACCAGGGGATGGGGTGTGGGTAGGGAATGGGAAGTTAAGTTTTAGAATGTATAGTGTTCCTATTTGCAATGATGGAAACATTTGTAATGAATGATGGTATTGGTAGGCAGCATTGTGAATGTAATTAACAGCACTGAAATATATATCTGAATGTGATTAAAATGGGAAATGTTAGATTGTATATATAGTGTGCCAATTTGAAAGGATTATGTGCCCAAAAGCCATATTTTAATCCTAATCCCATTTTATAAAGGCAGCCATTTCTTCTTATCTCTATTCAGCACTGTATGTTTGAAACTTTAATTAGATCATCTCCCTGGAGATGTGACTCAATCAAGAGTGGTCAGTATACTGGATTAAGTGGAGATGTGTCTCCACCCATTTGGGTAGGTCTTGATTAGTTTACTGGAATCCTATTTAGATTTAGAGAGAGCAGAGAATGCTGCAGCACCATGAAGCAGAGAGTCCACCAGCCAGTGACCTTCGGAGATGAAGAAGTAAAATGCCCCCAGGGGAGCTTCATAAAACAAGAAGCCAGGAGAGAATGCCAGCAAACTTTGCCATGTGCCCTTTCAGCTGAAAGAGAAACCCTGCACTTCATCAGCCTTTCTTGAGTGAAGATAATCTCTCACTGGTGCCTTAATTTGGACATTTTCATTGCCTCAAAACATGAAAACTTGCAATTTATTAAGTTCCCCATTTTAAAAACCATTCTGTTTCTGGTATATTGCATTCTGACAGCTTTCAAACTAGAATATATGGTAACAGAATAAAAAAATATTTTTAAAATTTATTGAACCACATGACACAAACAGCAAACCCTAAGTTTATCCATGCACTATATTTAATACTGCACTTATAAAAGTTTCTGATCATCAATTCTAACAAACATCTGAACCAGTGAAGGGTGTTGATAATAAGGCTGTATATGGGAATCCTGTATATTTTGAATGATTTCTTGTAAACTCACAATTTCTCTAATAAAGAAAAAAACATGAATGTGAAATAATGATGTACCCAGATAAACACAAACTGAGACAATTTGTTGCAAGCAGTCCACCTTAAAAAAAAAAAACACTAAAGGACATTCTTCATGGTGAAAGCATATGAGCCTAGAAAGTAATTCTAATCCACATACACAAAAATGAAGAGAACAGGCACAAATAATTATGTACTCATAAAAGATGGTAAAATGTATATTTCATCCTTTATTTTCTTGTGTTTATTAAATTTTTGTATAATGTAATATCTATGTAAAGTTCTGTTGAGCCTATAACATATAAAAATATAATATATGTATAATATATTTGTAAATCATAAAACAATAGTAGTGGGTGGAAGCTAAGCTGTATTGGGTAAAGGAAGTGATTACAGATGGTAGCATAATTATGATAATGTATTGTTGGTTTTATAACATTAGTAAACATATGTACAAAAATAATACCACAAATAAAGAGGCAAAAGGGTGTAGCGCTGTTTTGGAGTAATGATTATATATCTCATATCTCAATTAAGTTATCATAAGTCCTTCATAGTTTAGGATAAGTTAATATGTATATAGTAAGCCCTACAGCAACCACTAAAGAGTACAAATATAATATAATTAAGGCAATTAAAATGTAACATAAGAAAATCTTCATATTATGCAAAAGAAAGAAGTAAAAGAGGAATAGATAAACCAAAAAGACATGACACATGACAAAAAGACATGACACAATGACATGAGATATATGGAAAACAAAAAGTAAAATAGCACACATAAATCCAATTCTACCAATAATAACATGAAATATGAATAGATTGAACAACCCAGTCAATAGGCCCAGATTGTCATACTGGATTTTTTTAGTAAAAAAACAAATGAAAAACCTGATCCAACTATATACTCTCTCCACGAAGCATACTTCAGCTTTAAAGATACAAATAACTTGGAAGTGAGAAGATGAAAATAGGTATATCATTCAAATACCAACACAAAACAACTAGAACAGATATACTTACATTAGGCAAAATATAATTTAAAACAAAAGTGTACCAAAGATAAAGAGAGACATTTTGTAATGATAAAATGGTGAATCTATCAGGAAGATATAACAAATATAAATATATAGACACCTAATAACAGAGCATGAAACAAAAACTGACAGAAATGAAGGGAGATACACATAACTCAACAATAATAACTTGAGATTTCAATATCCCAGTTTGAACAATGAATTAAAAATTGGGGAAATACCTAAACAACTAATTGGTCAAAGAAAATAATGGCACAACATACCAAAACTTACCAGATTAAGATAAAGCAGAACTCAAAAGGAATTAATAGCTATAAATACCTATATTAAGAAAGAAGAAAGATCTGAAATCAATAACCTAGCCTTCCACCTAAAGATGCTACGTAAGAAGAGCAAACTTAAACTATAGTAAGAAGAAGACAGGAAATAATAAAGATTAGATGGAAGGCAAATGAAAAAGAGGATAGAAAAACAATAAGAAAATCAATGACACAAAAAAATCTGGTTCTTTGAATAGATCAACAAAATTGACAACACTTTAGTCATATTGACCAGTAAAAAAGAGAGAAGACTTAAAATGCTGTAAAAAAATTGAAAAATGAGGCACTACTCACATTTCAGAAGTAAAAGGTAATATAAAGGAACACTAAGAATATTTGTATGCCAACAAATTAGATAATTTAGAAGAAATGGAAAAATTCCTCAAAAACACAAACTACCGAAATGGACTCCAGAACATATAGACATTATGAATAGACCTATAATATGTGAAGAAATAGAATTAGTCATTCAAAAAACCTACCCAAAAATAAAAGCCCAGGCCCTGATTCCTTCACTGTTGATTTCTAACAAACATTAAAAAAATAACCAATAGTTATTCTTCACAAATACTTCCCAAAAAATAGAAGAGGAAGGAGCACATTCTAACACATTTTATCAGGATAGTATTAAGCTGATCCCAAAACCAGGAAAAGACATCACAAGAAATAAAACTACAAACCAATAAGTCTTATGAATATATATGCAAAATCCTTCAACAAAATCCTAGCAAACCAAATCCAGCAATATATTAAAATTATTATATATCATAACCAAGTGGGATTTATCCTAGGCATGCAAGATTGTTTCAACATTTTTGAGGTGATTAAATTTTGTTTACATTGACTGTGGTGATGGTTTTACATATCTGTGAATATACTAAAACCCATTGAATTGTGTAAGTTAAATGGTTGAATTGTAGTATATGAATTATATTTCTGTAAAGCTCTTTAAAAGAGAGAAAGAAAAATAGCAGGACATCTCCACAATATGAAAATAAATACTTCAATTAGAAAACAATAAAATGACATGAATGGATATTTTACCAAATAAGATATATATTTTTACACCTTGAAAATAAGCACATGAAAAGGTGCTCCACATCATCAGGCATACATGAATCACAAAAGTAAAATCACAATAGGATATCACTACACATCTATGAAAATGGCTAAAATAAAAAATAATGATAACATCAAATGTTGCAGAGGAGGCAAAGAAATTGTATCACTCATCCATTCCTGTTGGGTATGTAAAATGGTACTGGTACAGTTTGTTTGAAAATTGAGCAGACAACTATCATACAATACAGAAATTGCCCTTGGACATTTATCCCAGAGGTCATGCTCTCACAAAAACATTTTTATGAATATTTGTAGCAGCTTTGTTTGTAATAACAAAAAATGAAAACAAACCAGATGTCCTTCAATAGTTGAATAGATTAAAAAAAGTGTGGAATATACTATGGAATACTACTTAGAAATAGGAAGGAACAGACAAATGACACACACAACAGCCTTGTTGAATCTCCAGGGATTTATGATAAGGAAAAAGCCAATCCTAAAAGGTTGCACATTGTATGACTCCATATATAACCATCTTGAGATGATAAAACTATAGAAAGGAAGAAGACCTTAGTGGTTGCTGAACATTGAATCATGTCCCCACAAAAGTCATGTTCAGGTCCCAACCCTGTCCTATGTCTGCAGATCTTTTGTACAGAGGGCCTTTGAAGATGTTATTAGTTATGTTGTACCCCAACTGAACGAGAATGGTCTTATTTCAATATGGCTGAAATCTTATAAGCAAACGAAATTGGATATGGAGAGAAGACACTATGGTGAGCAGCCAGAAACTGGAAGTCAGTGGAAACAAAAGAAAAGAGAAGACCACCAGGTGCATTGGTATGTGGCAGAAAAACCAAGTATCAGAAAGCTTGCCCGTCTGCCAGGAGATTACTGAACATGGGAGGAAGCAAGCCTTCAAGCCTCTGAAACTGTGAGCCAATAAATTCCTGTCATTAAAGTCATAGCAGCCAGGGAAGTAAAACAACTGGAGTCTATAGACTAAGGGCAAAGGGAATTGCAGAAAGCTTCTACTCTAATTGGTAAAATTATTTACCACAGGGATATACATTTACAATTTTGATACTGCTATATATATATATATATATACTGGCAATGAACCATAAAGTAAACAGATGAAAAAAAGTGAGAACTAGGTTTCTTATTGTTTGGAGCGTTACAAACAGGCAAGGGGAGGCTAGAAAGATCCATGTGGTACTGGATTAGAGATGTAGACATGAGTATGAACCCATGTTCAGCTAAATATAGACATGATGGTTACCTACAGAAATTCTTATTGATATAAATACATTCACCAATTAGTATAAACACATATATTACTTTGATCTATCAGCTGAGAGGCCCTAAAAGCAACAGAACCCAATATTAATGAGCAGATCATGGTTCCTAATGCTACTTTCTAATAAAAGAGACCAGAGTCCTTGGAAAAATGGTTGATTCTAAAGCTGAGAATGTGCCAATGAGCCTGGATCATCTTGTTGTGCCAGAAACTAAGGAAATGCTAAAAAAAAAAAAAAAGAAATCCCATGAGGAATGGAGAATACCAAAGAGACACAGAAGCCAACCTGAAAGACCTCACAGCAGCTAAAACTGGAACACATTGAACAATAAAATATATAATGATAATATTGGATTATAACCCAAATTATAGGCAAATACCCATAAGCCCATAGTTATATACATAGATAACTTAATAAATTAATAAATGGGGAAGATCCAAATCCCCCATGCCGAATAGTTCTGAATAATTTATGTAAAGACCCTGTTCACAAGGAGGTGGAACATAACTCTCTTCTCATTAAGTGTGGCCTGTGCATAGTAACTTCCTTCAAGTACGGGAAAGGGAAAGAAAAGAAAGTAATTTTTTAGTGTAGAAAACTGGCTAACAGCAATCCAATCCAGGTGATCAACATTAAAATCAACAATGATAAGTTAGATGAGAAAGGCACTTTACCTCTGCAGTTTTCCTCCAAAAAGCTCATAACCCCAGTCCAGTCATGAGAAAAATAGCAGATCAATTACAACTAAGGGACATTCTATAAAATACTTGACTGGTACTCCTCAAAACTGTCAAAGTCATCAAAAACAAGGCAAGCCTGAGAAACCGTCACAGACAAGAAGAGTTTTAGGAGACATGACTACTAAATGTAATACTATACCATGGATGGGATCCTAGAACAGAAAAAGAACATTAGGTAAAAGTTAAGGAAATCTGAAAAAAGTATGGAAATAATATATCAATTGTTTTTTTTTTTCCATGGGCAGGCACCGAGAATCAAACCTGGGTTCTCTGGAATGGCAAGTGAGCACTCTGCCTGCTGAGCCACCGCGGCCCACCCAAATACCTTATGTTTTTTTTTTTTTTTAACATGAGCAGGTACTGGGAATTGAAACCGGGTCTTTGGCATGGCAGGCAAGGACTCTGCCTGCTGAGCCACCGTGGCCCGCCCAATATATCAATATTTGTTCATTAATTTTGACAAACATACTAATATAAGATGTTAACAATAGGGGAAACTGTGTGGAGAATATTGGAAATCTTTGTACTATCTTTGCAACTTTTCTGGAAATCTGAAACTATTCTAAAATAAAGCACTTATTGCATGGTTTGTGGTGAAAGAAAGATTACTGAACAAGATCTTTCTTGTTTAAAAATGTACTCACTTATATGTCAATTAAAGAATGGCAGTTTCTGGTGGCGCGGTTGGTTCAGTGGTAGAATGATTGTCTTCTATGCAGGAGACCCAAGTTTCGACTACCAGACCATGCATGACCCCCCTCAAAAAAAAGCAAAGAATGGCAGTTTCTTTTGAAAATGTGATTTTCCAGAGCCACAAAGACTAAAATAGGCAAAATAAATTGTGGATGTTATGATAACAGGGGAAACTGAAGACTGCTTTGATGCAACCTAAGTATTTAGTATGCCCAAGAGCAGCATGAAATATTCTTATTTCTTTTTATCTTAGAAATGATAAAGAGTAGTTGTACTATTGATGGTACTATGGATATCGTATTAAAAATATAATCTGGGGCAGTGTTTCAGTACATGCAGTCAGCAGTTCTCAGGGCTACAAATGATGAGCTAGGGGGTAAATAGCTGCTTTAGGCTGGGGTATATTAGGCAGAAAGTACAATGGGGCATAAAAAATAGCAATAACAGGAACTCTTTTTGTGTTCTCACAATGTGTGGTGAGTATTTGAAAAAGTACACATCCCATTTTGAAAGATGTCCCTCCAAAATTTCAGAGTTGGGCACTTCAGACATGAGGTCCTCCTTTTTTGGTAAATGAGATTATTTCTAAACTGGAATGGTACAAGTAGTATGTGTCATTTGATCAGAAGAGTCATTTTCCTTCAACCTCATCAATTTAAATTGATTACATAGCCTGCAATGACACAGAACGAGAGCAGAAGCAAAGCAGAAGAACGGACCTCCCTCAACTGGCTTCAAAGTCCTTGAACAATCCTCTTCTGACAAGGGCTTAGTTTAAGCTCATAGTAACCATTTATAGCAGTTTTTGGGGTGGGAAGAGGGATAGTAAGGATAATGGGGAATGGGAGGAAAAGTGTACAGAACCTGCTCAGTATTCCCATAACCTGGAATGACCCCAGTTTAGCATACATTCTTAGGCTATTCTTAATGTAGACCTGCTTCCATGTGATCTGGCTTGAGAGTGGGCTACTTACTCAACATCCACTAAGGATTCCTTAAGCTACATGTAAATCAAAAAGTAGTATCTATTGGATTCTCTCTTCATCAAGTAATGGTGATAAGAATGTGGGGGGTGGGAAGGAGAGGAGGGATTGCAAGGTGATATTTTCTGGAGTGATCACCTCAGAATTTTCTTGTCTGCTTGGAGCAATCAGGTCCAAGAAACTCATGTTCATATCTGAGGGAATTATTATTATTATTATTATTATTATTATTATTACTATTATTTAAGATTTTCACACACTACTCCATGCAAATTATAATGATGGTCTATATTGTAACTTTAACACTGCTGTTGAATTTTTTAGATCTGTAAAGACTGCAAGTTACTTTGGATTATTTTTATTTCAGAAAATTCTGTAGATTTATTTGTAAATTCATGTTTGTTTATTTCTAAGAGGAGTTGGAATGAGGAAAGAAGGAGGTCCTTATCTCCAACTTTCCATCAGTGTATACCAAGTAATTTTCCTAATTAGTAAATGATACTTTTTACCCTGAAAGTCCCATTTCTCCTATTCAGATTATTATATGTGGAGCCCATGTTTACATGCTGTGTCTGTGTTTCTAAAAGTATTTTTCAACACTTTTTAAAAAGACAATACCATTTGAAACATACTAAAGAAACTTGGTAAATTATACCATTATTCTTCATTTTTTTTAAAAAGAATTACAGAGAAAACTTTATGGTAGGGCCACCTTTTTCAATTAATAGTAATAAAACATTTTATATTTGTAAAGATATAATTTACCTAAAATAAAATGAACACTCCAGTGTCAGAATCCAGAAGTCTTTACACATGGAACAGACTTAATATAAAAAACAAGAAGATATGACATGTTTAAGGCATGACCTGTAGTGGATACTATGTTGCTTTGCCCAGATCCTTCTCTAAAGCCAACCTATTCAGCCTTATCTTTTAGGAATAAAGCTGCTGATGACTTAAAACTGCATCCCTCACTGGCCACACGGAATAGCCTAAATTTAAGCCTTCTCCAAGCTGATTAATTATACCAAATGACCGGCTTATGGAGAGATACAAAGGCACAGCTCACCTATCTCAATTAGAGATGACTCTGAAAGGCCACCACATCCTAGAACTTCCCAAGGACTTACTAAGACCTCAGATGCAACTTCATTGTGGTCAGTTTCTTCCTCTGCTCAATGGACCTTCTTCACTTTCTTATAGAATACTCCCCAAAATAGTTTTTCCCACAATAGTCTGTCTGAATATTTTCCAAGAGAACCCAAACTAAGGCAGTGTTTTAATTCTATTCTCATTCTTGGTATAGAATTCTAATTAGGAAATATTTTCCTCCCCAGACCTTTGAAGGCCTTGTTCCAGTATTACAAATGAGAAGTCTTCAGCCAGACTTATGTTCATTTCTGCAAGATGACTTATTTTGTTTTCCTCTGTAGAAAATTTTAGTTTAGTTATCCTAGTGCTTTACAAATTCAATATCAGATGTGTAACAGTGTGAATATTTTATGACTAATTAAGTTCAAACCTTAGTAGACTCATGAGTCTCAGGACTCATGTTTTACTCTGGGAAATTCTGTTGTATTGTTTCTTTGGTGATTTCCTCACTTTATTTTTTTTTCACTCGCTCTTTCTCGACCTCCTATTAGTTGGCTATCCTAACTCCTGGACTGTCCCTTTCTATATGTTTGGTCACATTTCCACATCTTTGTTCTACATTTTTGGAAGATTTCCTCAATTCTGTTTTCCAGTTTCTACAATGATTTTAAGTTTTCAATAATATTTTTCATCTTTACAAGCTCTTCTTATTCCTGTATCTTATTATTGTGCTCTTGTTTAAATAGCTGCAATGTCTACATTTAAGCTCATATTATGGAAACTCTTAAATGCATACAAAATTACAGAGAAATAATAAACACACCTTTATTTTACCTATCACTCCGCTTCAGTATTTATCAACATGTCTCCAATCTTATTTTGTCTATAACCTTAGCCATTTTCCTATTGAATTATTTTGAAACACATTCCAGCCAGCATATGATTTCATCTCTAAATAGTTTTACATAGCACAATGCCATTATTACATCTAAAAATTATTTCTTTAATATCAAGGGTCTAATCAGTGTTCAAGTTTCCTTAATCATCTCATACTTTTTTCCTTATTCTTAGTTTATTTCACTAGATCTATAATGGGTAAATCCACAGTTTCATTAAGGATGTGTTATGGATTGAATTGCGACCCTCCAAAAGATATGTTCAAGGCTTAAACTTTGGTCATGGGACTGTGATCTGATTTGGAAATAGCATCTTTGACAATATGATTAGTTAAGATGCTGCCAAACTGAAAGAGACAAGGAAGGTCTGGTGAATTAGGGTATGTACCCTAGGAAAATGTGTTCGTGAACTTAATCCATTCCTGTGGGTGTGAACCCACTGTAAATAGGCCATTTTGATGAGATTACATCAGTTATGGTGTGGCCCAACTCAAATGGCTCTTAATCCAATTACTGGACTCATGTATAAGAAGGATGAAATTCACATAAATAGAGAGAAAGCCACAGGAAGCAAGAAGTTGAAGGTCAACAGAACACAAGAGAGAAGGGAAGGGTCAGGAGAGGTCACCATATGCACTGTTCTATGAGAGAGGATCAAGGACCACGGCTCACTGGCGCACAGCTCCAGAACACCAGTCCTTGGAAAGAAAGCATCACCTTGATGAGGCCTTGTTTGGACTTGATTTGTAGTCTTCTAGCTTAAAAACCATGAACCAATAAATTCCCATTGTTTAAACCACCCATCGCATTGCATTTGATTGAACAGCCAAGAAAATTGAACCAAAAGATTCTCGCCTACAGTTTTCACATGAATCTGGCCATGCTGATATTTTGATTTTAGAGTTGTAGCCTCCAGAACTGTAAGATAATAAATTTCTGTTTTTTAAAGCCACCCAGTTTACGGTACTTTGTTATAGCAGCCATAGAAAACTGATACAATATGCAAAAAGGTGACTGTAATTCTTTCTTAATTTATTTGTTAGAAGACTTCTATAAAGAGAAACTTTTTCTCATGAACTCTTTGGTTATTTTGAGACACACTTTGTACAGAAGTGACAGTATAATTGCTTGGTTCCTTCCATTCTGAAATTCTGAAAGTCATCCATTTTCAGAATATCGATTTGTTACTGTCAAATCCTTCAAAGGTGACTGATGATTTTTAAACTATCATTAAGAAATCATTACCCTTAACATATAACGTGTTTCAATCCATTATAATTATTACTATTCTTTATGCACAAATTGTCTCATCTTTGCTCAGTGGGAGCCAATTGAAGTTGGCTCTTGAGTCTTTTTACACTATCTCTTTTGTTTATGGTAATTTCCTTCCTTTTTTATACAACATGATGCTCCAGTTCATTTTGAAAATTTCCTGCCTCCAACTTGGTATCAGACATTTCTTTAAGTAGCCCTGTTTTTTTAAGTAAAAATTGTATTTAAGGGTCATAATGTTGCACCAAGGCTGATCACTGCTACTGGTTGATCCTTCTGGTGGACAGAGCCAAAGAAAGAACAAAAAAACATTATGAATTCATACTAAAATCTTCAGTTCAAATTTAGGATTACCCAATATTACTTAATTTTTTTTTGTATTTGTGTCCCTTTTCTCCTAAACTGAAAAATACAGGCTCCTCATCATATTTTCATGTTAATATAATTACTTTTCTTTTTATATATAGACACACTAGTTTTAAAATAACAACACAAATATTATTATTAACAGTATAATTACTAAAAAGATTTTCAATACAATTATCATCATTACTATAATGATAAGACAACTGAATGCATTTTAACGTTCTTTTTTGTCCTTAGATATATTTGACTAGGATATATAATCAAATTATTGTATTTTAAAGTCACATGGAGGCTTTCTGCAAGATAGCAGGATAGGATATGTTGAGTTCTCCCCTGCTCCAAAGAACAGCTAGAGAAAGGACAGAAAAAAGACCAGGAGAGCAATTCCAGGGTGTAAGTGACCTAGGAGGTCTTCTACACCACATACGGAGGCCCTAGTTTAAAAAGCAGAATTGAGATAAACAGAACTGGAGACCAGCCAGCTAGTGCAAACGACCTAGCATGTCGATTTCTAGATGGAGGCCTGGACCCAACAGGTGAGCACAGACAGGGAGACGGGGAATAGCAAGGAACCCAAGCTACATTCCTTGAACTCACTATCCTCATGTGCGCCACCCCTGCCCCATGACCTGTGACTCCCTCCACACACCACACACCTGAACCCTGTCACCTACTACCCCCACTGTGCTCCAAACACCATTGCCTTGCCCTACCTCCCCACCCATCCCTTCCCCTCCCCCCACCCCACCCCTGTGCACAAGCTTGTCCCAGCCCCACCCACCTCTCCTGCACAATTGCACAGTTTCACATAACCCCTCCAGAAACCCACACACTCTCGGCCAGCCCCTGACACCTATCTCCCCCTCCCTGTCCCCTGCAGGGAGTCACTTGTGCATCCAGGGCTGCAGGTGCTTACCTTCATACACGGGCCACACCCACACCCAATCCACACAGTTTCTCAACCCCACTCAGCCACCCCTAAACTCTGCACATGCGCACATAAGCACCTGGCTCCCCAAACGCTTGCATGCACATGCCCACTTATGCCACACACCCTCAGCTCTGGGTATGTTTTGACCTGCATATCTAGGACACACCCACCCCAGCCCAAGCAGGTAGAACCACACACAGCTGTCCCTGAGTACTGCACACATGCACACCAAGCCTGTTCCTCAGACCCATGCAATAACAAGGGCCTTGCCCTCCAGATCTATGCACTGGCACAGCCACTCCTCCCTGCCAGGCACCCATGCATCTGTGCACAGACCTCTTGATCCCTGCACCTGATCCCCCCTGCCATGCATGCCTACCCTTGCCCCACCTCCATGACACAAGTGCTTTCCTCCCACACCTAACAGGTGCTCTTGACCACATCTGTACCACATAGCCTGTGCCCTGCACAAGAGAGGAACACTCCCCTACCTAACCCTTGCACCTACAGACCCATACCAGGGCCCCACCTGCCCATCATCACCCACCTATCATCACCCACCCTGACACAGGTCTCATGAACTCTGTGACGTATACCCCAGTCCTACACACTTGTGCATCCACATCCTGTCCCCGTGGACCCCTCCTGATGCACAAGGATACACCCACCACCCATCTTCTCAGTGCCCCGACTTCAGTGTCCTGTACTCCATACCCTGACACCCATGACCCATATGCTTCACATGCCCACCCACAACCTGCCTACATACCAGGCCAGCAGATCTGCACAGACTCCCATCCACCTCCTACAGTGCACTACTTCTCTGTTCACCATGTCACAATCTCCTACTGCATTCCAAGGCTTCCTTAGTCAGCAGTTCACCCCTACAGTCCCCACCCCATATGCCACAACTTTGCAACCCACACTCCAAGCTCATGGGCACTAGTGTAGAGTCCCCAACCCATGCATACACCTACACCACAACCCATCATTGGAATGTTGTGCCCCTCTCCATGCCCTGCATCCTGCTCCATACCCAACCTAAAAATACAAAACTTTAGGCTACTGAAGGAAATCAACATCCAAAGTAACCTTATCAAGATATTTACATACCATGAAGACAAAAGGTCACTAACCATATGAAGATGCAGACAGAAACAGTCCAGTCTAAGGTTTAAATTAAAACACCAGAAGAGACACAGACTTTGGGACTAATCAAAGATGTTCATATAATGTTACTAAATAAAATCAATGGAATAGTTAATGACATAAATGAGAACAAGAAGACACAAGAAGAACATAAAGAGGAATTTGAAAGAAAAAATAGAAAAATAGTAGATATCAAAGAGATTAAAAATGCTGTAAATCAAATCAAAACTATAGTAGAGACAGATAACAGAGAATTTGAAGAAGGAGAAGAAAGAATACATGAACTAGAGGATGAGACAGCTGATTTTGAAAGCACAAAAGAGCAAATGACAAAAAAGACTGAAAAATTTGAATTGGATCTCACGGAAATGATGGGCAAAACAAAGTGTACAAATATAAGAATCATCAGTGTCCCAGAAGGAGATGAGAAGAGTAAAGGGCTAAGATTAGTAGAGGATATAATGGGGGAAAACTTCCCAACCTTTATGAAAGACATAAATATGCAAATCAAAGAAAACCAACAAACTCCATAAAGAATAAATCTAAATAGGCCTACCCCATGACACATACTAATCAGACTGTAAAATGTTGAAGAGAGAAAGAAAATCCTAAAAGCATCTAAAGAAAAACAAATATACTACCTATAAGGGAAAGCATATAAGACTGAGTTTGGACTACTTAACTGGCAGTATGGAGATGAGAAGGTAGTGAGATCGCTAAAGCAAAGATGTCCAGCCAGGAATTCTGAAACCAGCCAAATTGTCCTTCAAAATTGAGGAAGAAGTTAAAATTCTTGCAGACAAACAAAAGCTGTTTTTGTCAACAAAAAACCAGCTCAACAAAACATACTAAAGGGAGTTCTACTGGCTGAACTAAAAAGACAGGAGAGGGAGGTCTGGAGGAGGCCACAGAATTGAAGAGTACCAGTAAGGGTAGCCTAAAGGATAAAAAGAGAAAGCAGGAAAAGAATATATAGATCTGACAAATAAAATCCAAAGGATAAGATGGTGGAGTCAAGAAATGCCTTTACAGTAATAACTTTGAATGTTAACAGACTAAATTTATCAATTAATATTTCCAGATTGGCAGAATGGATTAAGAAATATAATCCAGCTATACGCTGCTTACAAGAGACTCATCTTAGATACAAGGACACAAATCAATCAAAAGTAAAAGAGTGGAAAAAGGTGTACCATGCAAGCTGTAAACAAAAGACAGCAGGAGTAGCTACACAAATATCAGACAAAATAGACTTTAAATGTAAAGACACTATAAGAGATAAAGAAGGACACTGTATATTAGTAAAAAAGACAATTAACCAATAAGAATGACAATCATAAATATCTATGCTCCCAATCAAGGAGATTCCAAGGAGATGAGACAGATATTTGCACAACATAAGGGAATGAAGGAGGTTTCAATGATAATAATAGGTGACTTCAATACACCACTTTTATCTATAGACAGAAGAACCAGGCAGAAGATCAACAAGGAAATAGAGAACTTAAAAAATTTGATCAATGAATCAGACCTAAAAGACATATATAGGTCATTACACACCAAAACACCAGGATATATATTCTTCCCTAATTCTCAAAGAACATTCTCTGGGATAGAACATATGTTGATGCACAAAACAGGTCTTTAATAAACTTAAGAACATTGAAATTATTGAAAGCAATTTCTCTGATCACAATGGGGTGAAGCTAGAAATCAATAACAATCAAAGAATAAGAACTTTCACAACTATGTGGAGATTAACTAACAGATTCTTAAAGAATGAGTGGGTCAAAGAAGAATTTGCTAGAGAAATCAGTAGCTATCTGGAGATGAGTGAAAATAAGAATACAACATATCAGAATTTATGGGATGTGGCAAAGGCTGTGCAGATGGAAATTTATTGCCCTAAATGCCTATATTTTAAAAGAAGAAAGAGCAAAAATCAAGGACCTGACTGTTCAAGTTGAGAACCTAGAGAAAGAACAGCAAACTAATCCAAAAGCAAATAGAAGAAGAGAAATAACAAAGATTAAAGCAGAGTAAAATGAATGGGAGAACAAAAGAATAATAGAAAGAATCAATAAAACCAAAATTTGGTTCTTTGAGAAAATCGATAATATAGATGGGCCACTAGCAAGGTTGACAAAGAAAAAAAGAGAGACAATGCAAATAAACAAAATCATAAATGAGTGGGGGGTCATTAACACAGACCCTGAGGAAATAAAAAACAAACAAACATAAGATGATACTATGAATAACTATATGCCAAAAAACTAGACAACTTAGATGAAATGGAACAGTTCCTGGAAACATACAAACAAGCTCCACTGACTCAAGAAGAAATAGAAGAATTCAAAAAAAGCCAATCACAAGTAAGATTCAAACAGTCATCAAAAATCTTCCTACAAAGAAAAGCCTAGAGTCAAATGGCTTCACAGGAGAATTTTATCAAACATTTCAAAGAGAAATAACATCAATCCGATTAAACTTTTCCAAAAAATTGAGGAAGAAGGAACACTGCCTAACTCATTTTATGATGCTAACATCACTTTAATAACAAAACTGGGTAAAGATGCTTCAAGAAAGGAAAAACTACAGACCAATCTCCCCAATGAGCATAGATGCAAAAATTCTGAACAAAACTTAACAAATCCAAACCAACAGCACACTAAAAGAAATATGCACCATGACCAAGTGGGATTCATAGCAGGAATGCAAGGATGATTCAATAGAAGTAAATCAGTTAATGTAAAACAGCACATTACCAAATTGAAAGTGAAAAATCAAATGATCATCAATTGATGCTGAAAAAGCATTTGAAAAATTCTGCATCTTTTTCCATTAAAAATCCTTCAAAAGGTAGGAATCAAGGGTAACTTCCTCAATATGATAAAAGGCATATACAAAAATCTCATAGCCAGCATCATACTCACAGGTGAGCGGCTGAATGCTTTTCCCCTAAGATCAGAAATGAGAAAAGTATGCCCTCTGTCACCAATATTATTCAACATTGTGCTAGAAGTTCTAGCAAGAGCAATCAAGCAGGAAAAAGAAATAAAAGGCATCCAGATTGGAAAGGAAGACGTAAATCTTTCATTATTTGCAGATGAAAAGACACTAGACTTGGAAAATACTGAAAAATCTACTACAAAGTTACTTGAGCTAATAAACAACTCAGCAAGGTGGCAGATTATAAAATTAATGTGCAAAAATCAGTAATGTTTCTATACACCAGCAATGACCTAACAGAGAAATCAAATTAGTTATAAAATCCATTAAAAATAGCAACTAAAAGAATGAAGTAACTAGAAACAAACTTAACTAAGGATATAAAGGACTTGTACATAGAGAACTACATAAAATAGTTAAAAGAAATAAAAAAATGATCTAAATAGGTGGAAGGACATTCCATGCTCATGGATAGGAAAGTTAAATATAGTTAAGATGTTAATTCTACCCAAAATTGATCTACAGACTCAATGCAGTAGTAATCAAAATTCCAAAAACCTAATTTGAAGACTTGGAAAAGCTAGTTATGAAATCCTTCTGGAAGAGAAAGACACCCCAAATAGAAAAATAAAAATCTTAAAAAAGAAGACTGAAGTGGGAGGACTAACACTCTCCAATTTTAAAACTTTTTGTAAAGCCACTGTGGTGAAAACAGTATGGTACTGCCAGAAAGACAGAAGTATTGACTAAAGAAATTGAAATGAGAGTGCAGAAATAGGCCACCAAATCTTTGGTAAACTGATCTTTGACAAGGCCCCTAAATCCACTGAACTGAGGCAAAATAGTCTTTTCAATAAATGGTCATCATAGAAGAGGATATCAATAGTCAGAAGAATGAAAAAAGACCCTTTTCATTCACTATACAAATATTAATTGAAATTGGATCAAACACCTAAATATAAGAACCAATACCATAAAACTCCTAGAAGGAAATGTCAGAAGACATCCTTACAAAGTATTAATACAAGATAAATTCCTAAACTTTACACCCAATGCACAAGCAACAAAAGAAAAAAAGATAAATGGGAACTCCTCAAAATCAAATTATTTTGTGCCTCAAAAGGCTTTGTCAAAAAGGTGACAAGGCAGCCAACTTAATGGGAGGAAATATTTGGAAATGACACATCAGATAAACATTTGATATCTTGTGTATATAAAGAAATCATACAACTCAACAACCAAGGAACAAGCAACCCAATCACAAAGTGGGCTAAAGATGTGAACAGACATTTTTCTGAAGAGCAAATACAGATGACTAAAAAGCACATGAAGAGATGCTTATTCTCATTAGCTATAAGGGAAATGCAGATCAACACTACAATGAAATACCACCTCACACCTATAAAAATGGCTGCTATTGAGAGTTCCAGTAAGATGTCGGAACAAGATAGATTGAGTTCAGCCCTGCTCCAAGGAGAAGTTACAGAAGGGTTGGGAGGGTGATTGAGATGGTGATTTCAGAGTGTAACTGACGGGAGAGTCTTCTGCACCACATAGGGTGGCCCTGGTTGCAAAAGCTGAGGAACTGACAAGCAGAGAACCGGGGCCTAACGTGGAAGCCTGGAGTCCTCAGGAGTGCACGGAGGGGAAGACAAGAACTATGAAGGAAGCAAAGCCATTTTCCTTGAATGCGCTACACTCACCAGTGCAACCCCGCAACCCGTGACTCACCCCACACCCACACACCTGAGCCTGATCACCCATCACCACTTCATGTGCTTCAAGTGCCCCCACCCTGCCAATACCTTGCATGCATACCTGTCCCACACCCCCACCTCAAGTGAAACCCAACCCACTTCTCCTGTGCCCCTCCTGAACACTGGCTCCCCCTCCCTCCTCCATGCAAGCTGTCACAAGTGCATAAAGGCTGCGGGTGCTCACCTCCATACCCACGCTACAGTCATCCCCAACTCATAGAGTCACACAACCCCACCCCGACCCCCCTGATCTTTCTGCACAGGTACATCAGTTTACAACACTCCTAAGCCCACGCATGCACACAGTCCCCAGTCATGCAACCTAGCTCTGGGAAAGTGCTGACCTGCGCAGCCAGATAACATCTGCCTCCAGCTTATGCAGGCATAACTCTGACCCACTTCCATAGCTCTATGAATGCACACAAAAAAGGTCTCTGTGCCCTATACCATCACACAACAGGGCCATGGCCCCCAGACCCCTGCACCCGCAAAGCCACATCCTCCCAAGTCACTGGGCACCCATGTTCACAGGCACCAGCATAGCATCCCCTTCCCGCACCTATTCCTGTACTGCAATGCATCGCCACACTGTTATGCCCTGCCTGCCCCATGCCCTGCATTCTGCTACACATCCATCCTGAAAGCACAAGGCTTTAGACTACTGAAGGAAATCAACTTCCAAACTAAATCAATCAAGATATTTACATGCAATGAAAACAAAAGAAGATTGCTAAGCATATCACAATGTAAACAGATATATAGTCAGCCTAATGACCAAATTAGAACTCCAGAGGAGACACAGACATTGGAACAAATAAGCAAAGAAGGTCATATAACTCTATTAAATAAAATAAGTGGGATGGCTAATGACATAAAGGAGATCAAAAAGACACTAGAAGGACTGGCAATGGTGGCTCAGTGGCAGAATTTTCTCACCTGATGTGCTGGAGACCTGGGTTTGATTCCCAGAGACAGCCCATGCAAAAAAAAAAAAA